>JAMAGK010000004.1:707420-824439 GCA_023626135.1 Talaromyces sp. R2412
TAATCCCCGGGTTACCCCTGCCCACTTTTTTAAATCCCTAGTTAACCCGCCCGCCCCGGCCCCGCGCCGTTTTTTTTTTTTTTTTTTTTTTTTTTTTCCTAATTTTTTTTTTATTACTTAAGGATTGCCGAAAGCCCGCGGCTCCGTCATGAGTTTTTGCTAGTATTATTCTTCATGGTTTGTGGGTACCTGGCGTATTATTGCGAACACTGAATATTACATACCTGAATCATGTATGTATTGGCGAGGTGCATCTCTCGTTGTACATTATTACGGTAGAAGTAGACATGGATATAAATGATACATGTCTATCAAATGGTTGTTTGTTGACTGCAAGCAAAAAAAAGAGTTGACTGTTAATGGATCAATGATGCTAACCCTAACATACCAACGCAGCGGCCAGCATGCCGAGGACTACTACAACATGTCAAGCCACGTCCTACGGTATTATGCCCATTGCGACTTGAGTTATATTATTATTATATTGCTCTTCAAGCCCGAGTTACATATGTACACATGCAAATCTCCGCGAATCACCAGCCACGAACCCCTCAATTTTTGAGCCTGGCTTGCCCTGCTGGACACCCAACCCCGCCCAGACCATGCCATGCTCTTCAGAGTCTGGCCGGATCGACGGGAGATTTTCGTTTTTCGAGAAGCGTTTATTCTGAACTAGATTACTACTTAATTGCTAACCGATCCTTGACTAATTTGCCAGTGTTTGATGTCAACTAGTCCAAGGATGCGTGCGCATTTCTATACTAAACGATCCGGATCGAATCCGTCGCGGCAGCACCCGCAGTCATATGTGAAAATCCTCTTGGATCAATTATTCAATTATTCCTTGAGTGTGCTATTATTAGTGTACACTCATACTCTTGTCATGTTCAGGTAACTCTATCACCGCGTGTGTTGTGTGTCATATACTTCAGCTCGGATATCGGCTCTGGTCCCTTCGACCTGGAGTGTCCATCGCTCCATCTACATACGACGTACGTGTCTTAATTCCCGACTAACCCTAGAAGAAATAACATTAATAATAAGTCACTGCCAGTCAATGCCAGTGACTCGCAGGCTGCAGCGCTAGTCGCATCCTCTAAGCAGGACTAAGTCAACTAAAGCGGAAAAGTAAACACTCAAGGGAGGATCGCTGCGACACTGCACCGTGCACGATGCGCCCTCGAACGGCAGCTTCTGCCAAATCACACCTGCCTTTTGCTGCGCGCAGTAGATGTAAATAATACATAGTAATAATATTAGAAGCAGGGGTCTAGCCCCATGGTACGTAACAGGGGGAATTGGCCTTTGATTTTCTTCAAGACGGGGAAAATCTCATGTATGTAAATGCTTCTTCGGACATGTCTCCGAACTACTCCGAACTACGTAGGGGTATATCTCAACACCAATTCTCCAATCCTAGACAGAAATACAAATATAAACCTCAAAAAAAATTCTACCTCACCAGTGCCGTACAGCTACTAGGACTTGTTCTCGCGGGTCAACCTCCAATCCAGACGGACCCCCAGCCCCCCAGCGATGGAGAAGCTGCCAAACTGCTTTGCGCCGGAGTCCCTCGCGCACGGCAATCTTCTCCAGCGCATCGTGGCCATTGAAGTACTTGACAAATTTTGGCCAATGCTTCTTTAATGAGTCCGTCGCCGCCGAGTCGTCGCCTTCGCCCGCCGTGTTGGATGGTGTTTCTGTGCCTCCTCCTGCTGCTGTTGATGTTCTTGCTACTTCTGGTAACCGAGACATGATCTCGTCTAGCCATCGAGACTCGACCGGGGACGCGCGATGCGGGAACAGAATCAGCGACGACATATTCAAGTGCGAGTTGCGATCCATGTAAGAATCCGACAGGCGGTAATCATCGTCGTCTGAGCCACGCCGGCCGGGCATCGGTGTGAGGGAATCGCTGACTTCGCTGCCCGAAGACGACGAAGACGAGTTTCCGCCATCGTTGTCGCCGTCTGTTTCCGTCCTGTCCGAGTGTCCTCCCATCGACGGGCTCGAGGGCCGACTAGAGGCCATATATTTCTCGACCTGCTCTCTTCGCATAGCCTCTTCCACCGCAATCTTGATCTGCGGTGTTACTTTGACTCTCGCAAAGCATCTAAGCTGTGTCACCCAGCCCCCTCTCAGTAACCATGTAAGAATAGAAAAATATGTTTCCTTGTGGTCTTTGCTGGGAATAAAGCTCGCAAATGGGCGCGGCGCGAGACTGAGAGCCGACAGCATCTTGGGTAAACTAGGAAGAGTAGGGAAAGCAGTAGCATAAGCTTGCGTTGCTCGTTTAAGCTGGCTAAGATCACAATTTGGAGATACTATATAAGTATCACGCTGGTGTAAAGGTGGAATCGCCCGAGCCCGTCTCCAGTATACCAGATGCTGCGCTAGATCGTGAATCGTTTCGAGAGGAATGCCGGACAGTGCTGAAATCTGAGCAAAAGACTTGTTGGGCTTGGACGTGCGGATGTAATGTGTAAGCGCCGGCGCCAGGTCGCTGCCTTTCAGGGCTTCCACAATGCTCGCCTCGCTCTCGAGTAGTAGCAAAGCAAAATGCTTGGCCAGCACTTGGTTTGGAGCCTCCAACCCAGTATCGTGCTCGGCCGTGACAGAGTTGGCTGTGGTGAGCCACATCCCGGTCAGCGACGTGTCGCTTCTGGGAGGGAGATCTGCGATGGATGTCGTGGGAGGGATCTGAAAGTCAGCTGAGCGTGACTTAAGGGATACAAAAGCAATGTCCGACTTGGAAATCTTGTCGAAAACGGAATGGATAGCCGCCGCAAGAGTCGATCTGGAAACAAGCTCCTCATGGAGGCTCTCTGCAGAGACATCTGTTCAAACATCAATATAAATTCACCATACTCAAAAACCAGTAAACATTTTAGGAAACAAGTCTTACCTCTCTCCCGAGCTGTTTCCTTGATGCGCAAAATATGCTGCGCCTCTTTCCACACATAGTCAGATTGATCTTGCTCGTATTTCAAAGCCTTGCTGAACTTCTTCGTGACATGCTCGTACATTTCCTTCAAATGGGCCGAATACTCCAGGAGTGGTGGCGACAAGACAAATACAACATTAAACATAGTCATCGAGTCCTTGTCCGCCTCGGGGGTGTCTGGATCGTCTCCTCCGTGGTCATCATCATTTTGGTCCAGATTCTCATCGCCAGAATTTTCGTCATCTTTCTTTATCGCATCCTTTTCAAAATCCAAAACCTGCGTTCCATCCTTGCCGTTTGCCTCGCTGGCTTTTGAGACACGCTTTTGCTGCTGCTGCTTCTTTTTCCTTCTTTTCCTTTTCCGCCAATGCCCGTCGTCACGCACAAACACAGGCCAGCCGACAAAAGCCAGGTCGTTGATTCCAATCTCAAATCGTCTCTTATGCCACGTCCGCGATGGACTCAACAGCTTCTCCCACACGTCCGACGGCAGACCGAAAACCGTATCCCATGGGACACCGGTTCTTGAGGATGAGCCATTGCCTCCTCGACCAGACGCCGTCAAGTCCGGACTATCTCCTCCCTCGGACGAATTTGCGGGTCTCTTCTTCGTTCGGCCTGAATTGAGTGACGGCGGGCGCTGCGAGTCTCCGCCTGCAGAGGTCGTCGTCGACACGTTGTCGTCAGTGTTTGTGGTGCTTTGGCGAGGGCCTGGCGTGGCTCCAAGCACACTGTTGGGGCCTTCGTCTTCATCGGAGCTAGATTCGCTTTCTTCATCGGATGCAGAATCATTCGCGGCTCGTCCTCGTCGCGAGCTGGGGCCGAGCTGTTTCTCGAGGTCTGGGTTTGCCGGTGTGTGGAAGACGTATCGTGGCCCCGCACGCGATTGCACCACCAGAAAAATGGCGACCAGCCACGGTTCAGGCGGCCGCGCTACGGAAGACATCGAGGGAAACTGATGCTGGTCTCACATTATTCATGGCGGGCTGGGGAAGAGTGTGGGAAAGTTGGAGGTTTAGGAAATGCGGTCTGGAAAGATTAACCTGGAAGTTCCCCACGTTCCGCCGCCACAACTACTGCACAGCTCTACTCAATATTAATATTAATAGTAGTTTGACCATGTTTAACTCCGTTGTTTCAACAGCTACTGTACACATGATATAGAGATAGTTCCCAAATGCCTTAGAACGCCTAGAAATGCTATAATACAAGATCTATCCCTCTCCGTTCATCAAATAAACTCATCGATTCTGCATGCCGTTCGACTCCTCCGCAGAAGCCGACGCCTTGTTTTCTTTGCCAGGCGCATCCTGCGAAAATTCAAGTCCGAGGTTCTTGAATTCGTCAGGCGCCATGAGATTCCTATTGTTTGTGTCCGCGGTCATTCCCTCTGCACTCGATAAAAGGTCCATGTAATCCTGAGAGAAACACTCACTTGTCCATGCGACAGCCCAGATAGCCCTTTGCAAGTATCCGGCATTGCTCGTCATTGACTCCTCTTTGTGACTTGAGGCACTTTAAATAGTCCATGATCAAATGCTTGCATTCGCCTACGTTTCAATCCATCAGTTCGGTCCGGGCGATTATCATGATATTTGCGTATATAGATAAGGCGAGGATTGCGTACCGTCGTGATCAAGTGGGAAGCTACCACGCTCTGGTCTGAAGGATACAAATTAGTATTATGAACTCTAACTCTGGTCGTTTCGAGGGATTTTCTCGATGGCTTCGCTCTAGGTCTGAGAGGAGTATGAAGTATCGACTTACGGAGTTGGCTTGTAGTTGACGGCACCCCCGCCAGGAGCTCCGAAACTCATGCTGCAGTATACTGAGGATCAAAGAAACAGGACTTGTAGAGGTCCGGTTTATCCCGTTCTGAAATCGAGGTGCAATTAATTAATTGCAGTGGTTCGTCAGTCTCGGGGAAGAGTTGATCGCCGAAGATGATGCAAACGCTGCAAACCAAACAAACACCATCTCCAAAAACCCAACGCAGTATTAGCAGGACTGCTTTGGTCCTTTTTGAAATAGAACTTGGTTATCGTTCCCAATATTGGAGTTGATTATTCATCTATGACGCATCTGGCAGCCTTCTTCAAACATGAATGCTTTTTAAAATATTTACCCCTCAACTGGGGTATTTAATGCCCCACGTCCGCAGTCGACATTTAGATCTCCCATCTTCCCGGATATCCGGATATACTCAACGAAATCAATTGTAAGTTGAAGTCGAGCACTAAAGGAACTCCCCCTAGCAAGACCAATACCGATGTAAGTTTTCTCTACAACCAAGTACCAGCTCGCTTCTACGGCAGGCTAACAAAAGAAACCAAAGGGATCTCGAAGGCAGCTGCCAATGCGGTGGCGTCCAATTCCGCTTAAAGTCACATACCCCGGTACCATATCAGCTCTGTGCTTGCAGCATCTGTCGCAAAGTCTGCGGATACAACGGTAGCGTCAACCTGGGAGGAATTGCCGATACGCTGGAAATCAAGCAGGGGAAGGAAATGATCAAGTGAGCCGCCCGCAGCCTGTTTTTTTTTTTTTTTTTCCGTCGTAACTACAATATTACAGCAGTGTCAAACTGACTGGTGTTCTCAGGAAATACAAAGCAATCAAAGATCGTGGCACGCCCAACGAGGAGCAATGCTCATCTGAGAGAAGCTTCTGCTCCAACTGTAGCACGATGCTGTGGTTGTGGGATCACCACTGGCCGGAACTGATTCATCCGTTTGCACCAGCTATCGATACCGAGCTGCCGGTGCCGGATGAGATGGTTTGTATTATGGATGGGTCTAAGCCAGACTATGTGCGCTGGCCAGAGGGCAAGAAAACCGTCCATGAGTTATACAACAATGATAGCCTGGAGGGATGGCATAAGAAGCACAACATGTACGTTGAATAGTTCATACGTTAAGAGAATGCAAGTGATGTAGCCAAAACAGCAGTCGTAAAGTTCATTATATATCTATGCTATGAATGTTTAACCGTGTAGCGGACCTGTTCAATGGATGTTAGTCTAGTTCATCATCCCATTTCATAAATATTAAACATAGCACATCCTCCAAGGTCAGTTCTCCAAGGTGAATAAGTTTCTTCAATGTGAAAACTCGGTAAGAACACAGCGAAATATTTGTTGTTCATCACAAGAAGGTAGAGCAGTAAAGGAAAAATGTGGAAGCTTACTCAGTCGGAATATGTTATTCTGGTCGATATTTTGTTTAATCCTAAAGCCATTGCTTATATCAGCAACACATTCACATAGCAAAATGAGATATAGTTGTGTAAGTATGGGACATAGCATCTTGTGTCAGGCTAGTAAAGTTAGTTAGGTTCGTCAAAATCGAAAGGGTTTGAGCATACCTCATTAAATCAGAATTTTCAGTGTATAATGTTCATTCCGAGATGCAAATGTGCATCCGGTCAAACAGTGTGAATAACGTCTTCATCATATAATGGATGCCGTCCATAAAAAATTGGAGAAAAAAGTGAAAAGAATAATATGTACCTGAAGTGCGGATCTGTTAGTATAAGACACCCAAGTGTATGACTATTATCGCCCATCATGCGCGGAGTTGATCAGCTGACGAGTTCTCAACA
This sequence comes from Talaromyces sp. R2412, assembly GCA_023626135.1. NCBI lineage: Eukaryota > Fungi > Ascomycota > Eurotiomycetes > Eurotiales > Trichocomaceae > Talaromyces > Talaromyces sp. R2412. The sequence goes on from JAMAGK010000004.1 coordinate 713,965, forward strand.
AGCAATCCCCTTCTCCAGCACCCGCAAAGTTTGTACGCTTTGCATATAATGGATGAGGGTCCGAGGACGCAGTCTGTCCGCCCGTTCGTTCAAATTTCCTCATATTCCAGGGACGCAAGGAAAGGAGAGAGAGAGCGATGAATTTACCTGTTCACATCAACTATTAGTCGAGATTCCAAACAAATCGTTGAGGAAATGAACAGAATTCCAAATGCGAGTCAGACAAGGCTGAAACTTAGTACAGACAGATTCCACATAGAAGATTAAGTTTGAGGAATGCCTTAGCGTGTCATAGAGTCATCACCCGAGGAAGAGGATCAAGGAAAGAAATTTTTGTACCGTACCTTTTGATTTTCTACGATAGAGCCCAGTGGCTGATCGTGTCCATTGAAAAGAGAATACCAGTTTCCTGATACCAAAAAAAAGACAATGAGAGAAGAAATAAATGGAGAAAAACAAGACCGTTGGCGCGAGCGCGAAGGCATCGCCGGCCAGAAAAGAATATGTTGCGGAGGAAAAGTGAAGCTGTGGGCTGCACGCTTAAAGAGAAAAATCTCATTAGTGCAGAATTGGGGTCACGTGAAGACCCACCTGCCGAATCGGGCTCTTAGCTTTGGCGCGCTCTCTGATTGGCCAGAGCATACTGGTACAAGTCTACAACAAGCTGCATGCCATTATTTCAAGATAGGGTATTGCTCGGTAGTAAACATGAAGAGAGCCTTCATCCTGTCTTGAATGTTTATTTTTTAGATTCATAAAATGAAACGACGGGCGAGTACTATTAGGACAGCCCTAGGAACACAACTGTGCGAGTCATTGTACATGAGCATCGACATCTGGATTACTCTCCTGTGCATCAATTGATATGGACATGTACATTTGAATTCCCCAAGCTTCATTCTACGGTTGATATGTATGTCCAAAGTCGCCTCAGCAAATTTATATGTGTAGCATATGTACGTCACCTTGACGTACGAAACCTGCATGTAGCTCAATGATGATAGTTTCTAAGCATGAGACGAGAATTCCGGGCATATTGAATCTTTTAGAGACATCACAAAGTTTCCAAAGTTTAAAGTCGTAAATTGTACTAACTAATGTCGCCTAAATAGTTGCTATCAAAGCGGTGGTTTGGTTTTCATAGAAGGCTTCCTGAGCTTGGCATAGTGATTCATCGAGACGTCATAAATTATTATAGTAGAGGCAATTGACAAACCCACATGCATTCGTAAAACTGACGTACGTGCGCCCGCTTTATATAGTATTACAACCCCCCGAAAGGAAAAAGGACAAATTACAAGCCTATATCATTTAGCGGACGCATTAACACTCGGATACCCAATATGGCTGGCACAAAATGCAAGCTCAACACTGGAGCGGAGATCCCGGCTATTGGGTTTGGCACTTGGCAGGATGTCGGCTCTCAAGAGGATGCTGTTAAGGAGGCTATCAAGGCTGGGTATAGACACATTGATACCGCACGAGTGTACGTTCGAGAACAGTGAGGAATTAACATGAACAGGGCTCACTAAATAACAGGTACGGCACCGAGAAAGCCGTGGGCAAGGCGATTCAAGGAAGTGGTATACCACGCAATCAACTCTTCGTCACCACGAAGCTCTGGAACAATAAACATCATCCGGATGATGTACCCAAGGCCCTCGATGATTCACTAAAAGATTTGGGACTGGACTACATTGATCTATACCTAATTCATTGGCCGGTGGCGTGGAAACGTGGCGACGATCTGTTTCCCAAAGAAAACGACAAGTTCATTATGGAGAACATTGACCTTGTTGACGTAAGTCGATATTCTTTTACACGCTAAAGTCTGGGCTAAGTGTAGTTGCAGACCTACAAAGCAATGGAAAAACTGTTGCAAACTGGCAAGGTCAAGGCAATCGGCGTGTCCAACTGCTCCAAGGCGGAGATGGAGCATATATTAAAAAATTGTTCTGTAGTTCCTGCGGTTCATCAGATGGAATGTCATCCGTGGTTGCAGCAGCAAGCATTCACCAAATGGCACAAAGAAAAAGGCATTCATGTAACCCATTACTCGCCTTTTGGAAATCAGAACGAGCTTTACTCGGGTCCAAAGCACTTGGGAAAACTTATTCAAAGCCCAGTTTTGTGTGACATTGGCAAAAAGTACAACAAGTCGGGGGCTCAAATTGCGCTTGGTAGGTTAATTTTTTAGCACTTGAGATGATCACATTAATTGCTGACAACGATTGATATCCCAGCTTGGGGAGTTACCCAAGGTCATTCAGTGTTGCCCAAGTCTAAGACTCCCGAGCGCATCAAGGCAAACTTGGAAGGAGACTTCAAACTCAGCGACGAGGATTTGAAGAAGATTTCTGAGATTGACCAAAAGGTACGGTTCAATGACAGTAGTGCCGAATTTGGCCGAGAATTTTTCTCGGATCTGGATGGAAAATAAGGATGGTATTTTGAGTCGAGATTATTGGTTTATTATCCATAGGAATTAAAAGCAAAATTGAAACCGTCAAATGTCTCAAATTAGTTTACAAAACATGGCCAATGCAATAGAAGTACATTCAATCCATGTATCCATAAGTGCGCCGATTTGTTAAAACTTAAAACAGTGGTTATGAGCCTAACGAATAACACCATTATCAAGAACCAAGTCATTATCCTATTCTTTCAGTCAGTGAAATAACTAACAATTATCAATTACATAAATCTCATCACACCACAGCGCGTGACGAGCGCATAGATTGCGAGTGGTAAAAAATAGAACTTCTTATATAGCCTACATATAGTCTATATAAAGTTAGGAGGCTGTGCCATTGCGCCAGTGCGGCCTAGTAAGCGAATTTTCATTGTTTTCTCGTCTCAGGTTGGCTCATCACTCTTATGACTGACCATCTATCGGTCCCACTGCTTTTCCGTTTTCGGGGGAGGTATTTTTAATCCTAAACAATAAACCTAAGAACCCTCCTAAAATCAACAACAGGGGAAGAGTCGACTTCCATATCCCCTAAGTTCATTAATCATCTGGTCGGCGATCTTATCGAGGCTAGGATTTAAATAGTACTAAAGTTTCTACCAACAGATTGATTAAAATTCTTAGCAAGTTTTACGTACATACTATGGACTCACTCAATGGATGCTCCAGTAGTTGTCCTCCTGCCTATTAAATACAAGGGCATGTGGTGTTTCGCCTCACCTTTGTGGCGCACGAACGCCAGGAACAGAACGTAGTGTGGAGGCTATATAGGTAAGGGGAAATCAATTGATGTGATTTAAAACCCCCTGATTTAAACGGATTAACGAAAACCTAGTAAGGCTAGATTATATCTATAGTATCAGTTAATTACATTACAAAGAAATATTCTAGGAAAGGGAATCTCATTGAATGAGCTACCAATACATTGATTTTTTATTTGGAAAAGTGAACCGTACTAATGATCGGCACACTGGACAATGGGCCGTGTAGCGCAATGGTGTCAGTTTTTCCTAACTCACTTTGTTAAAATTTCTTATGTTAATATATACGTAGAGCGCGTCAGTTTTCGGCACTGAAAGTTGCGCGTTCGCGTCGCGTCACGGTCGTACATTCCTTTTTTATCTGGGGGAAATGTTATAGAAAATTTTTTTAAAAAAATTGGAAGGATTTAAAAAAACACCACACGTGGGGGTCGAACCCACAACTTCCAGCTTAGAAGGCTGGCACGCTGCCATTGCGTCAGTGCGGCTTAAGTGTGAAGGCTTGCGACCTCCACCTCAGGTGCCATTGCGTCAGCATGGCCTAAGCCACATTTTGTGTTTTTTCGTCTCAAAATGGTACACCACCCTTATGACTAAAGTAAGCGCCTATTCAATCCCACCGCTATTCCATTTCCGTTTCCTCTCCCTAACCCTAATCCGAAGAACCCTAGATACAACAACAGGGGAAGAGTCGACTCAAAGGCTGCGCAGCTGTGGCACCTGTTTGGCTTTATCGCTCGCCGATATTCAAATATCTTTTTGGCGATGCCGCAATTTCATCTCTTGTCTTGCCGCCAATCCAGTCCACAAAACCATTTTCTCTGTAGACAGCATACTCTCCCTTGGTCGTGATATATCTCACACTTGGTCGGTACCTTGATACATGTCTTTGTTGGAAAGTGGATTTAATGGCAAGGTGTACAGCAGAATTACATCCATTGCTTTCACCGCCCAAAGGTCTGGATGCCGTGAGCCTGCCGCAGCCACTTCTGAGGGAATCAACAGGTCATGGGCCCACTCAGGGAATTTTTTTCGGTTTCAAGTCAATAAAGCTGCTAAAGTTGAATCTTTATCGTGGACCCTTAGAAGAAATGGGTTCGCAGTACCTCTTGCGTTCGCGTATGTCCCTCATGGTCAGTATCGTTCCATACGACGGAGATTCCTTCCCTAGTGAGTAAAGAGATTTGCAATTTCTCGGCTCAATGGCAGTTCGGAATTTTCCATATCGTCTTTCCCCGTCACAAGTACCTCCTCGATTATTTCTGCAACGTCTAGGTGTAATTTTTTCACTCCTTCGAATTTATCCAGCATTTCCCTCCTTGGTCTTTGGGACCGAATGTTACCATACCCTCAGACGGTCCCTCTGCGCTTCGATGGACATCTTGAAAGTGCAGGTAATAGGAGGATACAGGAGTGAATCAGTGACTCCCCTAATATTTCAAGCTCCTCGATGTGCTGCGGCTGAGTGAATCATTTCCGATAGAGCCAATGTTCGATATGTGGGTCTATATCCTCTCTAGTCATTCGAGACCCCCCATTTCTCTCCCTTTCGTATAGCCTGAGAAAAAGATTTATCATCCCGCAATTTTGGCTGACATATGCCGATATTCCACGTGTATCAGTCATAAGTGCCGCAAATCGAAATAGGTCCGTGATTGCTGAAAAGTCGGAGAAATCGTCTGTCGCTAGACTGCTCAATGGCACTGGGCAATGGATATAAACCCGTTTGATCGCGTTCGTCTCGGTCTCGAAGTATGTATCGAATGTGCCAATCTGTTGGTCCAACTTAATTTCTGTGAAGCCTTGCCCTTGAATGACTCGTTGGGCATTCTCACCACACAAGAAAATAACCCGTGAAGAGCTGTTGAAAATAAGGTGGAGATTGACCTTTCTGACATTCTCTAGGTCTTGTTCTGTCTGGGAGTGAATTGAAAGTCCATGCGATCCAATTGAAGACTTCTTGAATTTGAACGCTCAACTAAGATAGTGCTTAACGTTAAATCCCGACTCTTTGATTCCCCATAGAGGATGTTAGTGTTTCTCTTCATCTGTAGGATTGTCCGACCCTATCCGGAATTCATCTAACATAATACCAACGCGAGCCGTTTCAGGGGAGCTGATCAGGCACATGTGCCCGAGCTGGGATGGCTAAGTCCCGGCCTTCCGAGCGCTCGCGTTAGCCTGTCATTATCGGTAATACTATGCAGTAGTGATAGTATCTCAAAGGTAAGCACCAGGGAATTTCGTTGCCTTTCTAGCGACTGATTCTGTTGCCTGCGTAGATATATTTGCTGTTATACCACATGGAATGGATCCGCAGCACATCCCAGTAGCCAGGTCTTTGCGACGAGAGTCGACGTTAGAAATCTACCAGCGTTCGCAAGAATGTTTTCCATGGTGTCAGTGGTGGAAACCATAGCTAGGGCTGTGATCACCCTTCTCCGAGCCAATGGTAGTCCTGGTAGTTGAAAGGAACCTTGCTGGGTATGATTTTGTTCTGAATGTATTATGGGTATAAACTTGAAATTGAAAAGACTATGATTATTTTTAAGACATGGAATTGTCATGGGGTGTGGTGGCGCATAGCGGTACTGAATTTGGAAAAAACCAAACGAAGCGGAAATTTCCCCCCAGATTTGAAAGACAACTAGGAAGTGTATAATTTAAACAAAGAAAAAGCGGGTATCTCGACACCCGTGTGTCCACAGCCTATCTTGATTTTTAATTTCCTAGTTGAGAATTTGCCACAGCGGTGGTATCACCACCGCATTCCTGGAAACGCGAGAGGCCAAATAACGTGGAACAAACGGTCGAAAAACCCGGGCGCCAATAATGAAATAAATTTGCAGTAGACCATCAGATAAGCTGCAGCAAAGGAGTGAAAGAATATGAGCAAACAATCCAGTAACTCTGCAATAAACGATCAGGTTTATGCGGTAAATAATCAAACAGCCTAAGAGCAAGTGGTTAGAACAATCCCCGAGCAAACAATCAACCAACGCCGTAACAATGTCTGGAGTTTAACAGCCCGGGAGCAAAAATCAAATGATGCTAGGTCAAGCAGTTGAATAGTCCCCATAGTAATGATAACACAACCTTCTACATGTATGAGATGATGGATGTATCCGGATGTCAGTCGCATGGAGGCTCAGTTGATAAATACAACACTTTTCTATAGGTGTAAAGCAGATATAATGAGCATTATACACAGAAAACATAAATTTAAAATGTTATTATATTATGCCATCGCATCGCTGAAGCTTGGTTCTTTTTTTTCCCTAACTTGGTTCTTGCTAGTTCTGATAATCTGAATCTCACCATGCATTACTAATTAAAAGAAAGAGGTAATTTCGTCTCATACATTCTTTTCCTTCTTACTATTACTTCCCAGAGGTGGAAACTGTATTTATTTACTACTGAGTTTAATTTTGTTCTGAGTCTGGTGGGCCTAGTAGTGATTCCGTAACAGGAAGGTGATGAAACTCGAAAATTGATGAGGTCGAGATTAATAAGATTGTTTTAAAAAATGGACCTTCTTCAGGTGTTTATTTTGGAGACTCTCGGCGGTGCAATAAAGAGGAAAAATTTTTTCAATAATTATTAAACAGCGACATTTGAAAGCTAGTATATCTGTCGTACTACTACTATTGAGATCAGATCATCCGCTAGGCCAGAAGAGGCTAAAAGGGCGATCTGAGAGTCGACCGGTGGGTCCGTCCAAGGCAGCAACTTAAGGCAGTGCGTGCCGTGTCTGTCGCCCGTCTCCTGTGTCCTCGCTTGTCTACTGTCTATAATCCGTTCAGTTGGCGGCTGCGGCGGTTTCATAAGGACCAGATCGATTAATACTATTGTTATTTAAAGCGCCTCAGATTGGATGCCGCCGAGCGCAAAATGTCTCCTTCTGCAGACCTCGCGATTCGCCATGCGGTAGTCCGCATCTCAAAGCTTGCTGTGTCTTCATATGTCCTCGATTGGATTTTCATCATGTGCGCGTCTTCAACTCTTTTAGTTCCTGCTTTTGATCAAACTAACGCGCTTTTACCAGCGGCGTCGCGGGCATTGGAGCCGGCTTTGGTTCACTTGAGCCTAGTCAACGCCCGTTTTATCTCGAAGACCCGGATATCTCGTTGTCAGTGGCGGATCACGATACTGTTTCGTCGGCGCTTCTCGTCGTTATTGGCCTCGTTATTCCCGCCGTTATCGTCGTCGCAGTCAGTCTCTTGCTAGTCCCCAGCCCTCTGGCTCTCAAGGGCGCACCTTTCGCTTTGATCTGGAGACGCAAGATCTGGGAATGGAATGCCGGATGGATGGGACTCGGCCTGTCGCTGGCCGCGACTTATTGCGCTACCGAAGGTCTCAAGGATCTCATTGGCAAGCCGCGCCCTGATATGCTCGCTCGTTGTGACCCGGATATCTCGAAAATCAGTACATATGCCGTCAGTGGTTTGGGACAAGTACTTTCACGCGCTCCAACTTATGTTACATTGGATATTTGCCGTAATCAAGATAAATTTCTCAGAAATGATGGATTCTCTGCCTGGCCGAGCGGACATTCTTCCTGTGAGTCTCAATGAATGTTTTGCATGGCACTTTTATTGATTGTAAATTGTCTGACATTGAACAGTCTCCTTTGCAGGAATGCTCTACTTGACCCTTTGGCTTTGCGCCAAATTTTCTGTTGCTTTTCCGTACCTTGGCCCTTTGCCATTCGGAGCGAGATCACCTGCCGCGAACGCTACCGGACTGGCCTCATCATCAGACAATGGCACCGCAAACCCCGAGAATTCCAAGGCAAACGGGCAAGGAACGACAGGCTCGCCATCACAGGTCTTAGCCTCAACATCTCCGCGAGGCCAAGGAGCTGCTCCTCCAGTCTTTCTTCAAGTAATCGCGTTCGTGCCCGTCTGCGTTGCATTTTTTGTCGCATGCAGCAGATATCACGACCACCGCCATGCCGGGTTTGACATAATTTCTGGTAGCGTTATTGGAATATTCTTTGCCTACATTGGGTTTCATATGTACCATCTTCCTCTCCGCCGCAGCGACGGCTGGGCTTGGTCTGCTCGCAGCCGCAACAATGCCTTTTTCAGGAGTATTGGCTACGCGGATTTGACAGTGACACAGGGCTGGGCTGCTGACTCGCCTTTATCGCCGACAGTTGAGGATACCAGTCTTCGTGGTGAAGTTTGATTGAGAAAACAAGTATGACGTTTCAGGTCGAAGTTTAAGGGGTGGGGTGGTCGATTTTATACAGGTAATACCACGTTAATATATACTCAACATTGTAAAAAATGTGTCTAATAGCATAGTTATGTATTTGATCTTGTCATAGTAAATAATTGAATCTTTCATGTATTCTGTTCAATACACCAAAAACCCCCAAAAGTAATTTCTATGTACACGGATTAGACACATTTGAGCGCAACCAAAAATTTCACGTAAACTCCAAACTCCTCGCTACACGTCTACACATCGCACCCCAAACTTGCCTTGGAAAAAATGCAGCACGTCATCGCCAACCCCCAACTCTACCCTCATCCCACCTCGCGCGAGCTTCTTTTCTAGCCTCCAACTTGGCGCCCTCTGTGCGAATCCTTCGCACCCAGTCCGCGACTTCTTTATCAGTAGCTCGACCATGCTGATGATCGCCTTCGAGGAAACTCTCCTCGACAGCATGACAGATCGCCTCCTGCTCAGCAACAGCCGCCGCGAGACGCTGATAAAGCGCCTTGGGCGACCAAGGTGCGAGCGCAGCGTCCATTTCTGTCTGTTTCTTGCGCCATGAAACTTCTAAGGATTGATGGTTGAAGAGCAGGGATTCGCTTGATGAGCGGAGAGCCGCGACGCGTGACTCTACTTCGAGAACGTGTTGGGCGAGGGCTTTGTTTGACTCGAGGTGGGATTCGAGGTACTGCTGAGAAGCTGAATAGGATGGGTGTAGTGTCGACAGGGCGGATAAAAGGGATGGGTTGGAGAGGATTTCTTGGAGTTCGGTGGTTCTTTAATTCATCATTTCTTTGCTTAGTACTGTGTTTCTTCTAGAGAGAATAAGACATAAATCTGGTATTTTTCAACGTACGATTTGTCCTTCACAATGTCCGGAAGCCATCCATCTTCGATCCGAGGTGGCTCGATTTGCGCCCTGGGTTCGCCCGGCGGGAAATGCTGCGAGGAAGCTGTAGGAGGAGGGCTAGCTCCTTGATCTACCTGCAATTGTCCAGGAGACTGAAGCCCTGCAGGCCCGGCGAGCGGCGTGCCTCTTCGACTTGTTTCATGGCTGGTAGAAGGCTTCGGCGGAGGTGGCGGCGGAGTGTCGTTGCCTACGACGGGACCAACATGCGCTGGAGACGCAGTCCAGTAGGCCGAAGACCGAGGGGAATAGGATTGCGAGGCCATATTTACTGTCGAGTCATCAAGTGCCTGCCAGCAGCACGAGATGTTAGGATGAAGAGTGAAAGTAGTTTGAGGCTTTGTACTATTAATGCGTGTGGGGTATCCTTAAATTCTGCCAGCCCGATTCTCTACCGCCCACTAAGCTCTCTCGTACATGACTTGCATTCCAAGAATACATAGCCAAAAGCGATATCCAATGCCAGTAATGCCAATATCAAACGCCAGTCTCAATGTTTCTATGTACAGGGGCGCTTTCAGCATTGCATTGGGTGAGATGCGCGGCAGCATATTTTCAACAGCATTACAGGCATGCGACTGCCTGAGCCTCGTTTTGAGACAACCAGCTGCAGATGCGCCGAATGACTATGGTTGTCCACTATAGTTATTCAGGAAAGGCCCTTGGTGTAGATATATGACACAATGTTCATGTCTGTTCATTGCGATCAAAAACCCTCACTCTGTTCTCCGTCGAACGTCTCGGTCCTGAGTCTCGGCACCGACCCCTCTGATCGCATCGGTTACCAACGCTCGTAGCTGGTTCTGTCCTTCTTCACTGTGGAAATCCTCCCTGGCGGCTAGTTCAGCTATCCTCCTTCGGAACTCAGGGTCGATTTCACCGGCTTCTCCGTTCACTTCTTGCTCGGACACGGTGCCTAGATTGATGTTGATGTTGGGAGGAAGAGGCGGAGGCGCGTGGACGTCTCGTAGTGACTGGGCGGCCTCGGAACTATCATTTCCAGTGACTTGTCCAAGATAGGCCGCAATCTCGGGGAATGAGCCTTCATTCTCGATCGTCTCTTGCGCCGTCAAGCCTTCATCGTTGGTGTGTTTTGAGTCAACACCGAGTTCCTCCACGAGGCATTTCGCAATCTCCAATGTCTCGGTCACGAACAGACAAGTCTCGCCGTCTTCGTCGGTCAGATTGGGGTCGACATGATATTCTTGCACGAGGGCACGGAGGAGATCGATGTGTCTGTAGGATGCAGCAGCGTGAAGGAGCGAATATCCATGTTCATCCTGACACGATGCTTGCGAGGGATCGGACTGCAGCGCACTCAGCACAGCCGACGGGTTATCGGCCGCGAGAATGTAGAGATTGGGCCGACTCATTTTGAGCAATTGTAAACCGGCGGAATGCGAATCCGAAACGCGAAATCGGTTGGGAGCCAAGGCAGACACGCAGGCGCTGTTGGATGTGGCTCTGGCAAACAGAGTGCGGCGCAGGGGGAAAAAAAAGCGTTCGCGGACACCCAGCAAAAAGTTCCGCCTCGCGGCTTCCCTGCCCCGCGGCGTCCGTAAGAGGAAGGATCGTACATCATTAATCACTTTGACTCAGCATCACTGTGTGACTCACCAAGACTCTTCTCCATACCCTGTCAAAACCCAAGAGAAAAATCCTGAGCTTTCAGTCAGTCGCAGCGGAATGAGAGCCCTATAAGTACAGCTGCGTCCGCTCGTGTGTGATTTCGCAAAAGCTCTTCGTCAATCTTCCCCGCACCCCCCTCAAGGTTGTTATTCGAGCTCGACAAGCAGATAGGGCCGCACCAGCCACAGCTATTCTTTGATTATTTGCGCTTTCAGAATGGTCTCACAGGACCCTCGTGAAACGCGCCAGCTCGTGCAGAGCCTGGAGGCTGCCTCCAAGAAAGACAACAGGCGCGGGAAAAAGGCATTCACCTGCAAAAAGTCGACATTCCAAGTAGCTGGGTCAGATAAAATTACTGTTGACTCTTGGAAATTCAATGACTGGGACTACAAAAGAACCGACCTGCCTACGTATGCTCGTGGCCTCTTCACAACGAGGCGGCAGGATGGACAGTATGAAATATGCACGCGAGGATACGACAAGTTCTTTAACGTCGACGAAGTCAACAACACCCAATGGAGAAACATTGAAAATAATACTAGAGGACCCTACGAACTGAGTGTGAAAGAGAACGGCTGTATTCTCTTCATTTCCGGATTGGAAGACGGGACACTTTTGGTATGCAGCAAGCATTCGACCGGCAGTCGCAGCGATGTTCCGCTAAGCCATGCACAAGCCGGCGAACGGTGGGTGGAGAGCCACCTCGAAAAAGTTGGAAAGACTGTGAAGGAGCTGGCCACGGAGCTGAGAAGCATGAATGCAACGGCTGTTGGTGAACTCTGTGACGACGAGTTCGAAGAGCACGTTTTAGCCTACGACGAGAATGCTGCGGGCATCTATCTCCACGGTATCAACTTCAATGTTCCCGAATTCGCGACTATGCCCAGCTCAGAAGTACATCAATTTGCGGACAAATGGGGATTCAAAAAGGCCCAATTTCTCGTGCTCGACGATATAACAGCCGTGAAACAGTTCCTGGACACATGCGCGGAAACAGGATCGTGGGACGGACGAGATACTGAAGGCTTCGTCGTCAGGTGCCGGATGCAAGAAGGCCCATCCGAACCGTCCAGAGACTGGTTCTTCAAGTACAAATTCGAGGAGCCTTATTTGATGTACCGCCAATGGCGCGAGGTCACGAAAGCAGTCATTGCAGGAAAGTTGCCCAACATCAGAAAACATAAAAAAATCACAGAGGAGTATCTGCTTTATGCTCGGCGGCAGCTGGCCAAAGACCCCAAGATCGCCAAACTCTACGCCAAGAACCATGGCATTATCGCTATGCGAGATGGGTTTCTGAACGAACGAGGCTTGAAAGGCTCGGAAATTATTGCGATGGAAAACCAGAGCGGAGAATCTGTCACACGTAATGTTGTTCTTGTTCCTGTTGCGTCAATTGGATGCGGCAAAACCACTGTTGCTCTTGCTTTAAGAAATCTTTTTGGCTGGGGCCACATCCAAAATGACAACATAGGCAAACAAAAGAACAAGCCCAAGAGGTTTGTAATTGAGCTGACGAACGCCATGGCCCTCAGCCCTGTTGTCATTGCAGATCGCAACAACCACCAAAAGCGCGAGAGAAAACAGCTCATGGACGACGTGACCGAGGTCGTCTCGGATGCAAAATACGTCGCACTGCAATGGGTTCACGAACCACAGCAGTTGGATGAGATCCGACATATTACCAGAGACCGTGTCTTGTCTCGTGGCGATAACCACCAAACCATTCGAGCAGCAACTGAGAACCTGGGGACAATCACGGGGATCATGGAAGGCTTTCTAAACAGATTCGAGCCGGTCGACACCGACCGCGAACCTGATGCGAACTTTCATGAGGTCATCAACCTGACCATTGGTGATTCTCGTGACAGCCTGGAAACGGTCGTCAACAAGCTCCACAAACTGTTCCCGGAAATCGTCAAGCAAGTTCCAAGCAGCGAGGAAATGGATGCTGCGATCGAAAGCGCATTATCGGGCTATCAAGTCAAAGAAGATCTGAGCTGGACATCCGGCAAAAAGCACGAAAAGCACGAAAAGGAAAAGACCAAGAAAGGGGTTGAAAGGGGCAGCAAGATGCAAGACCCTACTGTCCTGGTCAAACACATCGAATACATTGGAATCTCGGTCCCAACTCCAGCAATCAAAGACCTGCTCGGTTCCATATTTCCTCCTGGAAGTGATCCATTACGGAGTAAGACGTACAACCATCTTCTCAACTCCCGCCGCATCCAACCGAATTTCCACGTCACATTGATCCATCGCTCGCAAAGCCAGGAACACGCCGACGTTTGGAAACATTACACTGATCGATACCTACAACGAATGAACGAGCGGGAACCAGGAGACCCCACGACGACGCCCAAACTGGCATCCACGCGCGTTCGTGTCGAGCGTCTTGTTTGGAACGACGATATCATGGCCTTTGTCGTTCGACTACTTCCTGACGCTGGCGCAGATGAGCAGGGCAACGACGACAACAGTAACAATAGTTACCCCTGGCCTTGCGTCAACGAAGTACCGCACATCACTGTCGGCACATCGCGGCCAGAAATCAAGCCCAAGGAGAGCAATACCTTGCTGCAGCAGTGGCTGCAATCTGGTTCTGCACCGGGCACAGGGCTGTATGAAGCTGAGATTCCGGGCTACCAAGTCCTAGAAGGCTCAATCTATCATGTTATGATGAGGGGGAAGTATTAGATAGTTTTTGTTTCTAATTCTTATTTTTCATTTTGTGAAACAAAATCGGCGGAACTGGAGGAAGCTTGAGCGTTCGATGCATTCTGTCTTTTAGATTGTTTTCATTCTCCAAAGGAAGCATGAAATACTTCCAACTACATCTTTGGACGTGTTTTAAATATTCTATATGCATGGAATTCATTTACAATCTATCAAGTAAATGTTCAAATATTATACACGTTGATTAATTAGTATTGTTTGGATTAAATGTCAATCCATAATTAGAAGCTTGGAACTCATGATCCAAAGCTTAACCGCTCATCCAGGCAGTGACTCGCTGGACGCCAAAGCGGCCCATGAACTGAAGACCAGTGCTGCCCATGGGGAAATAACTGATCAAGTACCAGAGGAGGGACACCAGTTGGAAGATGGCAGCAAGCAAGGTCAGCAAACTGTTTTGGAGCTGCGAGGATGAAGACGTTAGCACTCGCTATCAAGCAAGAAAGCACGGAAGATAAACAAGAGAAAAGAATAAACTTGGCACAAGGAATATTGTTTAAATGGGGTCAGGTGGGCACGCAGCTGATGCGCGATTTCCCACGTGAGCTGCCCACGAAAAAGCAACGGGATTTGGATGCGGAATAAAGAAAATGATCCGGTTGTTTCTGGAATCATACGTACCCCGACGGCAAAGTATAACGTGAGCGCAATAGATCCAAAGTAGGCTGCGGTGAAAGGTAACCGAGGTCCAGAAAGCAGGTGTCGAATATAAGTAAAAGGCCCCATGAGAACTGCCCACGAAGCCAAAAACAGAAGAGATCCAACCGACCATCTGAGATAAAACATCAGCAAGACGACCCAATAGAAATGCCAAAACGACCAAAACACTAGGTAGAAGGGCGTGGATGGGTGCACCGCCTCAACAGGGTGCCCTGATAGGACTAAGGGCAAAGTTGCTTTTGCCCAGTGGATGTAGGCTTATCAGCCACATGAGGGCTGAATAGCAATGATGGCTGTCACCTTCACATGTCAAAAGACCTGCCCAGGATAGATGACATCACTGCGGCATACCATCTTCACCGTCTTCTCTCTACCGGGTCGGTAGCGTCATTTCATGCAGGGATGTGGATTATCAACTTACAGGATGGCAAATTTTCGGGGCTTCAGCATCAAAGCGGGCCATAGAACGAAGCATAGCAGGAAACAGATAGCAGCTCCAAGGTTACATCCAGCGAAAACAAGCATGCGATCCCAACGGCTCACTAAAAAAATGGTTAGTGCACTGTGGGTGAAGAATGTCTTGGGGTCTCTAATGCGTGTGAATCCGGCAAGATGCAGGAACTGGGCTTGCCATCACCCCAGCTGCCGACAGGTGGGTCGATGAAGAAAAGGTCACGAGACGACACGATGAGATATATGTGGGGGAAGCTTGCGGCACTGGTATGCTGTGAACTTACAGGCAAAGAAACTTTCCTCCTCCTCTCGTCTAGAGGGAGCAGGCAAAGGCGCGCCGGGAGCTTCATGAGTGGGAAGTCGCAAGTAGCCCTCGCCACTACCGAAAGGGTTCAAGGACTGCAGTCTGGAGAGAATGGGTGTGGAGGATGTGTCGGTTCGGACTGGACCATCGTGGTCTCGTCGAGACCAGCCCAAAGAATTCATATTCTCACGGAACGAGGTTGAAGCCATGGTCGTGAGTGGTTGAGACGAAGCCCGACTCGGTCGACGACGGTATCGAATCAGAGGACGTGTTACGATATGTCGACAAAATATGAAGCACTACCCGATGTAGAACCAAACCAAGA
Source organism: Talaromyces sp. R2412 (assembly GCA_023626135.1). NCBI lineage: Eukaryota > Fungi > Ascomycota > Eurotiomycetes > Eurotiales > Trichocomaceae > Talaromyces > Talaromyces sp. R2412. The sequence goes on from JAMAGK010000004.1 coordinate 729,433, forward strand.
TGGGTGGGCGCTTAAAGGAGAGCGGACGACAAAGCAAGATTTGGCTCTTGTCATATGCAGATGACTGTCTGAGATGCAGATAGTGTGTACTAGCGTAGTCCTGGGGGAGGGAAGTGAGGCAGACCAGGTGACAAGACTAGGCTAGGGTCAAGGTCAAGCAAGACCTGGAGAGACGAACGCAAGAAATGGGTGGATTTGGCCGTTGATTCTAGATCAGAGGCGAACGATGCTGGAGGGAGGCCGATTCGAAGGCAGCGGGGATGATCGCTGCAGGGAAGGCCACTGGAGACCACGGTGGGCTGTACGACTGCTGGAAAGGAGCCGAACGGGCCGATCAGCGGGCAAGCGCAGGACGAGCAGCCACGACGTTGGACGTTGGACGAAGGGCGGGGGGGGCAGGCTCGAGTAAGGCGTATGTTATGCGGTGCGGAACAAAGGGCCAGAGCAGACACTGGACAGGCGCTAGCAAGGAGGGCCAAGCTTGATCAAGACGGAGACGATAAGGCGAAGGGGGAGGAGAGGGAGGATCAGATGACCTTTGTTGTGAGAGAGAGGTCGATAGGAGGAAGTAAGTGCCGGGCAGATAAGCGGACGCTATGACGGCGCGGAGGCGAGATCGCAGGTCAGTCGACAAGAGGGGGCCAGGCGAGGGTGTGTGGTCAGACAAAGTGTATGTGTGTGTGTGTGTGTGTGTGTGTGTGGGTGAGCGATGGACGAAGATAGCTCTCTGGTGGTGGAGGAGAGAGAGTCAAGAATAGCAAGAGCAACGACGATTGAAGCTTCTGGGGGGGAGTGGGGCTTGCCGTTGCGTTTCCTGAAGGAGCTTAGTGCGCACCTGATCAGGTCTAGCGCGCGCTGTGGCTCAGCCGGCGGTCATGCGGCGGGTGCAGCGCGCTGATTGGCTGCCTGTGCGGGCTAGCGTCCCCGTACGGTATATTACCCAATAATACCGAACTATGCGGCATGGAGTAGCAGTGACAGTCGCATCTATCATTATTACTGCAGTCTATCAGTCTATCAGTTCTTCACGCACTGATAACAATGCAGAATGCAGAGTCTGATCGCTGCTGCTACATAGTTCGCCAGCCTAGTCGGATCTAATCGCCTGGCCGCAGAAGCTGGCTGCATCAAGCAGTGGCTGCGCTCGCTACCAGCTTTCTCATGTCTGGTTCGCACCGGATGAGTTATCCGCAGTCAGAAGCTTCGAACATAAAGGCAGAAATCTCCCCGAATTTCAGGAGACACACCGAATAGGAACATTTGATAAAGACCAGCCGGGCGAGCGAGGGAGGGGAAGGAGGAGGGGCAGCCTATCGAGCAGCGGGGGTGGAGCGCGGAGGACTCGAATTTAGGACTGCGCCATGGATAGTGTTCACTGTTCAACCGACGTACTGCTACTAGTAGTCTAGTACCAGTCCAAAGTCTGGTTCAGACTCTTCAGAGCCATTAGCAAAGATGGCTTTATTTTTCTGACAGCAGCCGCCGCCGCTTCGATCCGGCTGTGGCGATCGGCGCGCTGGTCCGAAATATGGATGAAATAGATTAATAGTACGGCCGTGATGCGCATACAACGGCGATCGATTTAGGCCAGGACGATCCGGGCTCTGGTATTCTACTATTTGCTGCCGTTGCATCTGCTAGGGCGGGCGAAGATGTAGTGCCATTGGTGCGTCTGCTCGCAAGTCGCCCCGTCTTTATACTAGTAGTACGTAGTAGCAATAATTATTGTTTCGATGACTATACGACTTTGTCGCTCCTCTCTTGAGTCTTTACTCTCTCCCCTCCCAGGGACACATCGGCCACTTCCCCGGAGACCCTTTTTGAACCCAAGACTCGACGCGTAGAGTGGAGCGCGCGCATCTTGGGTTGCACGCACAACGTCATGACGCCCATCGTAGTAACTCGTGGCTTGTGTCTACTTTTGGCTCGCTGGGAGGGAGATGCAATAATGAGAAAAGTAACAAGGTTCTGCTTTAAGAAAAAGAGATCCCAAATCAACACAGCACTACTACTAAGTAGTAAGTATGGATACTCAATCAATGCATAGTGTAATTATCCACTACTGGCCGAACCTTGACGGGACGGCAGCGGGCGCGATCCGTGGTTCGCCCGCCTCGCTACCGCGGGAGGCCCCAGCAGTATACAATGTCGTTATCAGATGGATACAATAACAACCATGCTCACGATGCTTTTGTGCTCTTTTTCAATGACGACAAAAAGGCATGCTTTTTTGGCATGAATATCCATATCGACAGCTCCGGGTCATCTGTCCGTCGTGGATGCGTAATCATGTCTCGGTCCGTGGATGCGTACGTATGCAGGTAGGTGTGTTGCTTCGCCGCATTCCAGGCAAAAGAATGTATTGAGCGGATCGTGCCGGATGCCTAGTCCAGATGCTTTGTTCTACACGTTGTCTGCCTAGTCGCAGCTTATCAAGCAGTAATGCGTGGTAATGTAATAGTCCTGCTACGTACTTGTATGGTTCTAGTTCTTACCGATATACGTACGTACTTCAACAACTGATATCAACCAGACAATGCAAGGGCATCTATAAACCACCAGCTCCCTGCAGCTGTCACGGCCCATGTGTCCGCGACTTCGATCTGACAGAGAGCGCAAAGTGCTGATGCAGTGGCCCGTCATTTAGTGCAACTGGTATGTGCCTAGTAATTACGCTCTACTACTATGATGATGAAGCGAAGCCCCAGGTAATTACTACTACTACTACTACCTCAAGCGGCCCAAGCTCGAGCTCGTAACACTGCCCCTCGTACACCTGGTCCATCTGCTCTTACATGGCCAACCACTAGCGAGTCAAGATGGCAAGGAAAAACAAGTTCCGCCGTTCTCGCGCACCACTAAATCTGTCTTTCGTTTCTTTTGTCGCTTCTTTTTGTTGTCCCCCACCACCCCCTCTCTCTTCGCGCGCCAGTAAGATAGATCATATACCATACGCGCAGATAAAAACGGATACATCCGTACAAACATAGTCCAAAATAATAATGATAATAATAATAATACATCATACACAATACATACTCGGTACATGTCTTGCGAGAAAAAAAGCCCATCGCCTGAATCAGCCCACCCTTCCGTGTCCGGTGTCTTGCCCTTTCACGCTGCCTGGTCACCCCCGGCGTCCTGGCCGGGCCATCTGATACATTCTACGATTGCGCCTCCGCGTGAGTCATCCTTTTCCCGGTTTGGCATCCCGTCGGTGATCAAGTTTTCCTGTTCATGCGATAGACATTACAACGTGCCCCCCCCCTCTCCTCCCTCACCCGGCCCAAAAACCGCCCTATTGCCTCTTTGAGAGCGCGCGCGCCCCTCTTTGGTCGCACTAAAACCCAGCTCTATCCCTAAGAAATAAGAGAGAGAGAGAAAAAAAAAAAGAACCAAGAGCAGGCAGCGTAGACTAAATGAGGACTTATACGACGTATAGCCACCCACACCCACCAGGCGTTTGCGCCCACCCACCCACATCCGATTTCCAAGAATTAAAGCCTTGTTCCGGTAGCGCACGATCGACGCCGTGCATGACCTCGATGACATAGCATCAAATGAGAGCTGCAGGACTGTGAATGTTTAAAAGCGGACGCGCTGCCCTCTCGGACGCGGACCCTGCAGACCAGACCCCTAACTACGTGTTCGCTCTGTATTCGCAAACTGCTATATCTTGGGTCCCTCTTCCGCTCGTCGTCCGCCAACAACTGTTCTCTACGAGCCCCCGGGTACCTTGCGTCGTGATAGCCCTGCAGGCCGCTGCGGGTACGATCGATCTCGTCAAGACTCTTTGCCTTCTAACCGAGTGAAAGCAGTCGACTTCAATTGATCCCTCGCCACGTGGGTCGACCTCAACCTCAACCTCAACCCCAACCCCAGCCTCAACCTCAACGTCCAGGATGTATGTATCTATCCATCGTTGCTGCGTCTGCTAACACGATGCGTCTAGACACTTTGCTGTGCTGTCGGCCTTGAGCTGTCTACTAGTAGGATAGCCTAGCCAAGACTGTACTCCACCATCTTACCCTCCGATGTCTCTCATATCTCCGGTAGGTTGCTCTTCTCTCTCTCTTTCTTTCTTTCTTTCTTGTCCGGGAGCCATTTTGGTTGTTGCCCCTTTGTCATCCATCGGGAAACAAACAAACACGAGAGAGGCGCACCGAGTCTGTGCACAGAGCAGTTCGAGTCGTCGTGCTCGGGGCGTTTCTGGGCAAAGAGCGTGTTTGCTGAGGCGGTGAATCGCCCGTCCCCATTTGCCCAGTCGCACTCACCGCCTTCGCTGCCGCCTTCCTTCCCCAAGAAGTACCCAAGGCCTCACTCCCTAATAATATTAATTACTCCCCCACTTCTTTTCCTCTCCCTCGTTCATCTCTGCTCTCGCTCCGTTACTGATTCTCCCAGCCTCGCAACCTCGACCTGAATCGCCTCGGGTTAACTCGCCTCTTTCTGTGATCCTGTACGTTCAGTTTGCCCCCCTCTCTTCAGCCACTCCCTCTCCCCCCCCCGGAAACATTCTGCCGCCCGCCCGGGCCAGCGAACGGATCGTCGTTTTGCGTTGCCGCGTATCCCGCCTTTCTCCCCCTTGTGTTCCCCGCCTCATTGTCTCTCTGCTCTTTGCTTGGTCTTTCTTCTCACCATCTTCCTTATAGACAGTCGCTTCCCCGGCTGAATCGAATTGTGCCTGCTTCTCAACTGCCCAATTCCATCCTTCTTCCATTACCATTTGCCCTCGGTGACCGATTGCTGCCTTTTTCACCACGTCAGCAACTAGTATTATTCCGCTCTCGGGCGAGAAACTTCCAATCTCGCGCCCCTCTGCTTAATTCCCATCTGAGAGGTTGGTTCTCATTGCACTACCTTTGTCCATCCACTGTTGCCGCATCTTGCGTGGTTTTTGGTATATGCTGACTGTCGCGTTAGGTTTGCCACTGTAGAAGGCCTCTCATCTCGAATTCCGTCAATTCCGGGTAGTCTGGATGAATACTTACTCTTCACACTATAACCTTTCGGATTCGAAGCAAGAACCACCATCACATTGTTGGTGATCTGACAGCATCCATTCTATCGAGGAGCGATAGACTTATATCCTTTGTGCGCCTTGGAGATCTGGCCCTCACTCCGTTTCGTGGTCGAGGCCAGTCTCTATTACTAGAACTTATATTCCTTTCAACGCAAAGCGAAAGAACACAAGGAGAACAGCACTAGCCACAATGTCTCAATACACCATGGCAAATCAACAGTTTGATTCTCACTTTGGCAGCGCCAACGGCAACGACGCCGTCGACCCCTCGGACCTCACCATGCAAAACGGCATGTTCATGCCCTACTCTTTTGGCTCCCAGCAGAACATGTCTGCAAGCTACAACATGGGCAACTCTGGTATTGACACTGACGAACTGCTTGACCTCGACCTCAATGGCCAGAACGGTATGCAACGCAACGACGGAATGGGATTTATCCAGGACCAACGTCAAAACCAAGGACTATCTATGAGTCATCAGAGCCAGATGAACCAGATGTTTTCTCACACACCAGATGGCGCTCCAATGCACAGTCCATTCCTCCAGAACAGCTTCAGTAACTTTGATCAGTTCCAGGGTATGAATCAACATTCTCAGAACACTCCATCTCACCTCAGTGCACCCAACCATTTTGATCAGAGTTTCATGAACGGCAAGACTCGGCCTAGTCTGCAGTCTGTGGACCGCTCTTCCTCGGACGTAAGGACACCCATGACTCCAAAGACACCGGCCATTGGTGCCTTGAACCTGGGTACTCCGGAATCTGGCAGCTTTCCATCCCAACCAATCCGCGCAGGAAACCTTCAGCATCGCCACCAGAAGACCTTGTCCAACCAATGGGACGGTACACCAGGAAGTGGTCAGTCTTATATCGAGTCTCCTATTGCATCGCCCAACCACCAGTCGCACCATGCTGGCATTTCCGAAGTCTTCAAGTCCGGCAAACATGCATCACTTCCGGCCAAGGTGGACACCCAGAGCGCTCAAGCACTAGAGTCCCAGGAAGCCAAACGCCGACGTCGCAGGGCTTCCCATAATATGGTGGAGCGCCGGCGTCGCGACAACATCAACGAGCGCATTCAAGACCTTTCGCATTTGGTGCCCCAACACCGCCTGGAAGATGACAAAGTTCGCAAGCAGTTAATGAACAGTTCTACGCTATCTCCACATGGCGGTAGTATGAGCCCACCCAATGCCACTTCCCTCTTGGCGGGTGGAAACGGCCGTCGAGCTACGGCGGGAAATATCACCATGGGTCTTCCTATTGAAGAAAAGGAGAAGGGACCTAACAAAGGTGATATCTTGAATGGTGCCGTGAGCTGGACGAGAGATCTCATGTGGGCTCTTCACGTCAAGATGCAGCAAGAAGCTGAATTGGCGGAGCTCATTGCGAACCTGGGAGGCACTTGGCCGTTTGAACAAACCGAGGATGAGAAGCGAATGCGAACCGAGCTTCTTGATGCTATGGAGAAAAACGACCCGACCAGTTTCGCGTACAGCCGGGCCCCCGGAAGCGGGCTCCGAGTGCCCAAGCACACGAACATTGCCGGAGACGCTGTCCAGAACGGTGGCCTCAGCCCACAAGAACTGAGCCCAGCATTTAACAGCGGCGGCAGTGGTGCGAACAGTGGTGGAGCACAGCCCCAGTTCTGGGGCAACTCCGGTCAGAATGGAATTTTCAAGGAGGAAGACGAGTACTCCATGGATATGTAGGCATGGCATTTCCCAATACATAATGACAGGTTGCATCTGCGGCGTCAAGTGGGGACCTGGATTGGGCGTAGATCGGATTTGATTTATCAACGCATTTTCTGGCATTATTGCATTGGTTGGCAGTTTTGTTTGTTTGTCGCTGTTTTGACCTTTCTTCCTTATTTACCTGTTGGTTTTTTGTCTTTTTTCTATCTCAACTTGTTCATTTGCAATTTTTGTTTGCCAACATGATCAGATGACTGACGCTCATTCATTCTCCCGGGCTTGCCTATCTATACACTGCTTGGCTAAGCCCACGACCGTTTTTTTGTTATTTCTCAATTTTCATGTTCTGTCGCCTTGACTGGTCTATCGATACCCCAGAGGTCCATGTTTGTTTCAATGGATGTGTTTTATTTTCTGACCTCGACTTTTTTTTTGTCTCTCCTCATCAGTCTCGAATTTTAATGATTGGACTTTTCTTTTCTTACTTGCTTAGTCTTGCTTGGACCGTTAAGTTTGCTGGTATGCTGATCGTGCGATATAATATACATGATTGAACTCAACATTACATATACAACATGTGATAAACTAGTAGATTCATGGTAGAAATGATGTCTTTCGAAGTGTTTGGTTTACCTATCGATATCGCCTTTATATACTATCTATCAGACTGTAACAATTAAAACAATAGACAAAGAAATGAGAAAGAAAGACAGCAACCATAGTACTATACATTCCATAAATGCTAAGAACCATAGGGAATCTCACACGTGATAGGCTGAGGGTTTTTTTTGGTCTGTTTTGGTCTGACTAGCCATCTATTTCAAGTTTCCAATCATAGGGTATCGCGATCATGCTGGCCCATAACAAATACGTCTATTTTTTTTTTCTTTGGTTTTGTGGTACTTGAATGTTGGGTTTATTCCCCCCGCATTTCACGGAAAAAGTCCATGACGCCGGTGAAGACGACCAGGAGGATACCACCTCCAGGACCGAGACGGAGGACCTTGGGCAGGAAGCCCTTGTAAAGCGCACTGAATCCTTCCTCGCGAGCAACGGTGCCGATAGCAGGCCAGGCCCAGTTGTACTTGGGCACGGTGCCGGCGATCTTGGGGCTATTCTGGATACGAGACTTGACGACGTCCATGGGGGTGTTGAGGATCGTTCCGGCCGTTCCACCAATGGCACCGGCGATCAAGTCGTTCATGACCTTTTGGCTCTTGTTTCCGGGAGCGGCAGCGGGCATCTGGGCGCGCACTTGGAAAATGCAGCCAAAGTAACCGGCGTTCCACAAAATGTGGCGCCATAGGGTCGATTCGAGACCATTATACAGAGCCAAGGGTCCTTCCTGCTTGACAATCTTGCTCACAACATCCAACATGCCGTTGTACTTGTGTGCTTGCGCCTTGTCCTGCAGCCGGATCTTGACCAGTTCGAACGGCACCACGACAAAGGCTTCCGTGGCTCCGGCAGTAGCGCCGGTCAGGACGGCCAGGGGCTGGGTGGTCTTTTCAACGCCGAACAGGTTGCGGTAGAACGAGCCCCAGGTGTCGTTGGCGGCGAACTTGGTAGCACGCTTGGGAGCCTCCATCAGAATGGGGGCGGTGATACCACGGTAAAGACGAGAGGCACTGGTAAAGAAAAAAACATTGGCGTCAATTCATTTGACCAGGACGGAGGTAGCATGGTAAACAACGTACCCTTCATTGCGGATGATTTTGGAAAAGCAATCGAACATGCTCTTGTATGCCTCTTCACCGGTGCCAGCACCGGATTGGAGCTGACTGAGAACCGTGTTAGTATAAACACACGTTTCTAGAGCAAGTATTGCTTACATTCTTGTCTTGACAACATCCAATGGGTACCTAATTGCATTTTGTTAGTCCGGCCGAAAATGTGACTAAAAAGATGGGGACGAGAACGCACATGACAAGAATCTGCAGGAGACAATCGTTAATACCAGGACATATATAAATATATTGTTTCTTTCCAGACTCACCTCAGACACACCGGCAACCGCACCGGCGGCGAATTGGTAGACAAAGGGCAGAGGCTTTTCGGTCGACATGGTTGCGATGGGGGAATTACCCGATAAACCGGCTATCTGCAGCGCGTCAGCTTAGGATCAGGGAGACCAGGCAGACCAATAAATCAAAGGTCTCATGAAAGACGCACTGACACAAGAAATTGGTCAGGCAAAGAGGACCGGCGCGGGTTGTCGGGCGTGAGGGGAAGAGAGAACGACAAAAGAGCAGGAGAAGAAAAAGAGGGGAGATAGAGATAGGCCAGGCGTGTGGAGAGCATCTCCGAGCGCTCACCGGGTCGGAAGCTTGACCGCCTGCGGACTCGGAGAAATAGTAACGACGAGCGCGCGGCCCCACTGGTCCCCACGGGGCATTGAGTCCTTAACACTGCGCAGTTCTTGTCCTCAACTCGTCATTCTCATTAATCATGCATCTACATATCTAAATACGTACGTCCAAATAACCTATATACAGAAAATACACAAATCAGAACAACAAAGCCGAAAAACACCATGTACCCAACGCAAACAGCCCGCAAAGGTACATGTTCGCAAAGAACCTTCCGCCGACTCCAGGCTCTCCTTTGCCGACTGTCCCTGTAGCTGTCCCAAGTGCTGTCGCTGTACAGCTGGAACCGCAGGCGAATCCGCTCGGGCAGCAACCGCCGCCAGCAGAAGCAGCACAGCTGAACCACCCCGTGGCACAGGAGGCCGCCGAGGCGGTGGTGGCTGCACTGCCCGTGGGCACCGCGACTGTGACGCCGTCCGTGTTTATGATCGTGGTAGAAGATGTGGTAGGGCACGATGTGGTGTCGCAGTCGCGTCCCGTTCGGCAACATCCGCCATGGTATACCGCAGAGCAGGCATAGAAGCCCGTGGGGCAGACCGAGGGCCCCGTGGAAAGCGCTGTGGTTGTGGCTGTCGATGTTATTGAAGTCGGAGCTTCAGTTGTTGAAGCTTCAGTAGTTGGCCGCACAGGTGGTACGGGAGACACCGTTGTTGACGTTGTGACCGACGATACAGATGTGTGAGTCGTCGTGGGTTGTACTGACACAGTCGAAATGGTAGAGGATGCCACAAAGGTAGTGGATTGCTGCGTTACCGTATATGTCGACACATACACACCTGGCGATCAAGTTAGCATAGCCTCTATCAAACGGAAGAGAGAAAAAAGCTCACATCCTTGCGAGACGCATGAATAGCCCGGAATACAACAGCCGCCCCCGAGCCGGCTCGGACAGCTTGTATACCCTTGCGCGCACGAACCCACACTCCCTCCACAGTTCGCGCCGGCTGGACAGCATCCAACTGTGCCCAGCCCAGTATCCTGCACGATCTCACATGTGTCGTCCTCGCCGCAGCAGCTATCCGGATGACCGATCGATGTACAGCTGACCGTGCCCGTCGGACATTTGAAATCCCTGCCCAATAGCATAGCCAGCGCGCGTCTTGCGCTTCTCGAATATACCTCCGATAAAGAAAAATTCTCCGAGTCGTTTCCCCTATGTAGCGCTAGGGCTGGTTGTAAATCTCGCAGGCTGGTAGCATTGCCCAGAAAAGACGAAGAGCCTCCAAAATTCCAATATTCAAAGTAGAATTTCTCACCCTCGTCTTCGGTCATCTTTCGCACTCCTGTTGCACCGTGTTGATTCCATTGTTGTGGTTGGTTAACAGAGGTCCCCACGGTAGGTCCGAAAAGCAATGCCAGAAGCAGGAACGGGGAGGAGGCGGAGAATTTCATATTCCAGACGACGACCTGTCAGAATTCCAATTAGAATAAGAATTTAAAGCACGGATTCTCAACATTACTCACCCCATCCAGGTGTAATGAGAGAGGGAGATGGTTGCTGGAGGTGTTCCGCATCTCGCAAAACAAAGGCATCGGCGCACGGGCCCCTGTTGCTACAGTGCTAACCTTATCAACGTTATCGAGTAACTAGCATATAATCTTGTGCTACTCTACTAGACACAATTATTAATGCTTATCAAAATAGCTAAACACAACACAATAATTCTCATGCGAAATTCAGAATGGTTGCGCTATATATGGGTTCATTCTCTAGTCAAAATGAGAGACAATCGCAAATCGCTGGAGAAGAGGATAAAGAATCAGACTGGTCAATGGCATAAAAAGGGTATCCTCAAATATCGTCAAAATCAAACAAGAAGATAACATGGCAGGCGTGTAATGAATAGTAATATGGCGGTTACTCCGAACTGGTATATAGAGAAAAGAAAAAAAGAGTGCAGAGTGAAAATGGAAATCGTTTGACCCTCGTAGCCCGAAACAGTTTCACGCACTTCGCAACTCGCACAACTGGATGTATTATATGGCTGGCCACCTAGCCGGAAAAGATGGACGGAAGCCATGACTTTCTCGAGCCCGACGACACTGAGTGTATCACGAGTCAACTTCCGGAATGGGAAAAATACCGGAACTGAAAGTAGATTATCACTACGTACCACGAGCTTCCGTCGAACCCTCCTCGGCTCCAGGCTCGCTAGGCTCCGTAGACACCGGCTCTTCTGTCACAGGACTGTCGTCCGCGCCAGATTGCGGTGTAGAGCTTGGCTCGTCTCCCTCCGAGGCAACAGACGGCGACTCATCTGCCTCAGTTGGAGCGGGTGGCGTGGCTGCTTGTTCCGCTTGCTCCAGCCCGGCTGCCCTGGCTGCCATGCGCTCGTAAACCTCTTTGCGGATGCGATCATCCTTGGCCCGGCGAAGTCGCTCGGTTTCTTCAACACCTCCGCTCTTCTTCAGCTTTCCTTCTTCAACGAAATTCCCCAGTTCTTTTTGAAACAATCCAACACGCCGAGTCTCGAGCTCCTTCTGTCGTGCTTTCTCGGCTCGCTCGATGGCTTCCAAGCGTGATTCATGGTTTGGCTGAAGAGCACGAACTTCACCAAGGACTCCGTCTTTGGCCTTGATTGGGTCTACACCCTGGTCGACCGCCAGAGTGCGAGAAACACTGCGAAGAACGGGGGCGCCTACAGAACTCTGCGCGTTCTGTTGACGCGTGGCTTGTTCCACAAGGGCAAAAGTTTGCGCAGCCTTTTCCAGATCATCTTCCAAGTCGGCAGCCAGATCTTCTTGCATGGTCAATTGGTCACGCTCCTCACAAACAAGTTGAAGTTCCTTCTCCCAAATCTTGGTCCAAATTGGTTTCTCCCGTTTCAAAAAGTCCTGCATCTTCTTGACGTCCTTGGTGACAGAGCTGAGATCCAGGCTGACGGTCTCCAATTGACGGGGTAGAGGACGTACACCGCGTGTGACAACATCCTTTCGAAGGTCTTCAATCAGATCTTGAAGATTATCGACCCTTTCGACGAGTCTTTCTGAGTCTTCTCCAAGCTCCTTCTTGCCGGCATTGATACGAACACGACCGGCGTCTCCCTCATAAGGTGTCGACACCGTATCGGCCGCGCTCTTCACGCCATTTGCTTTGGCTCGAATCTTGCTCATAGATGCGGCTATATCAGAAGAAAAGCTAGAATAGGTCTGGCGCAAAACGGCAATGTCCCGTCTCAAGTTCTGAAGTTCCGCGAGTTGGTCGCTGTTACCCGAAATCGGCCCACGCGTTTCACTGGCTTTAGATGTGTTGACACGAGTAGGCATTTGTGGAGCTGCTGCAAAGCGAGCCATTTCTTTTGCAGCATCCATCTGGCGCTCCGAAACGCGCTGGATAACGGTTTCCTGGACGTCAACTGCACTTTTCACCCCTTCGATCAAATGACGAATGCTTCCAATGCCATCGTCAAAATGGCGTTTGACCTCGTCTAGTACCTCGACATTTAGCACCAGAACAGATCGATCCTTGACATCGCTCAAGTCTTCAAGTTCATGTCTTATACCAGAGATAGGATCCTGAATGTATATTTCTGGAAGATCAACCCCATTTTGGTGAGTGTTCCACGCAAATTTCTCAATGAAGGCCAGTTGGAGCCGTCCGATTGTCAAGCCTGTAGACCCTTCAGAAATGACGTACTTCTTGATCTTGCTCTTGTACTGTAAGAATAGCGTCAACTCCTTGCCTGGGGAAGGGGACTGGTCCGGTATGAATTGCTGCAAGTGAGTAGGAGTAGCCAGTGCTGGTGGACGGCCTTCCGCAGTTGTGGGTGTACTTGCGGCCCCCCCTTCTGGACTTCTTTTAATAGGTTCGAATGGCTCGGCCAGTGCTGTTTCCTGAGACGGCTGAGGCGAAGAAACAGAAGCGTCGGTGCTAGGTATATCACGGCCATCTAACTCAACTGGGGATCGGAGTTTGTCGGACGGCGTCTTCGCCATTGGGCTACCGTGATCGTCAACAGAAGTAGCCTCTTTAGGTGGCACAATTTGCAAATTTGAACGGCTTTCATCACCATTCTCTGCTACTGTGGGCGGCGAAGGGCCTTGATTAGGCCGGTTGGGCGATATTTCGTGGCGATTAGTCGACCTCTGTCGGCCATGGACATAAGAGCCGCGTAAACGAACGGCATTCAACGACTCCCTGACATCACGGCCTCTGTTAGGTAAGGCTGCGGTCTGAGTGGGAAGGACAGGGACGCCGTTTGAAGACGTTCCGAGATGCTTTTGTATTTGATATGCTGAGAATCGACGAGATGCACGTCGCTCAAGTTCGCCACTTCGTTGCAGTGCACCCAACGCATCGTCTTGTTTGGAGGGAGGCGGAGGCGGAGGCGGTGTCGGGTAAACTGAAGTTCCATCCGAGAAAGGGGACTGTGAAGGTTGATTCTGCGCGGTTGATGTTGACATGGATGACACTGAATTCTGGAAACCAAGGGCTCTTTGAGGATCTCGTTTCGCTTCCCGGTCTGCAAAACTGCCTCCACGGTCACGAGGCACTGCAGGGGCGGTTTGTTCTTCCAATGAACCACTGCTTCCATATCGACGGGCCGAGGAAGAAGGACGCTTCTGAGGCGACTGAGGCATGGCATCTTCGGCCCCTTGCTGTGACGGACCAGCCTGACTGCTTGAGACACTTCCTAAGCTGGCTTGTCTTGGAGGAGGAGGCGTGCCTTTGCTATCTTCTCGGGTTTGGCGAGAGCGCAACCGGGCTTGTTTTTTCTTCAGGCCGTGTAGAAGGTTGATAATTATATCCCGTATACGAGGTAAATACCTATCCAAGCTCTGCGGAGAGGCATCTTGGCTTAACGTGTCTTCAAGAATTGTGCGCAGGAGATCGGGCACAGGCCCAAGATCCGATGTGTCGACCCCGATAGCGTTGAAGGCACGGCAAGCCAGGTTGAATTCGTACCCCAGTCGCACATAAACATCCGACACCTCGTTTTCGGTGGCTTGTTGGCGCGACCATTGTGTCAAAGTCTCAAGAAGTTGTTTAGTGGCTACCAGGAGGTGGGTGACGCTTTTCTCGATCTGCGAGAGCTGCTTGTCGGCCTTATCGACGGGTCAGCGCAACCTGAAGTTGGGCGAGAGAAAAAAAAGGACAACCGAGTCATCAGTAGCAATAAAGCCCGCGACGATAGACTTACCACGGAGCCTTTTGAGGCCTGAGATCGCGAAGAGGCCGAGGAACTCCTAGGACCGGACGTTTGAGATGACATACTGCCTCCTACGCTGCTGTCAACAGTGGCCGGCGAGTCGGCCCCAGCTGGCCGTTGTGGTGGTCGAGATAACGAGTGTGTCGACTGCATGGACGGTAAACGACAGCCGAAGGACGTCCACCTGAGAGGGCTGGATAGCGAACGGGTTGATAACAGGCCCTGGGATGGTGTCGCAGGACTGTTTTTCGGCAACCAGGGTGGAAGGCGAGGGATCTTGATGTTTGTGATCGTCGAAGCTGCCAGCCTTGCTGCTATGGCTGTACCTTGCTCCTCTCGCCCCTAAAACAGCGGGAGCCGGTGGGTCACGGGCCTCGCCACCCGCCAATCAGAGAGCGCACGGCGCTTCGAGAATAGTAAATAGTAAATACTATATTGTTCGATTTTACATGGTTAGGAAATTTGAAAGCAAAATATGATGATAGTCTATCAAAGGCGCCTATGGTGAATACATGGTTCAATTCCATGTCTGTTTTGCCACGCGCTGATACGTCGATAAACGTATGTCTCGAAAACCCATTTGCATGTTAATAGCTTGCAAATGGCGGGCAAAAAGGGCTTAATTCGGCCCTGTGGTGTAGTGGTAGCACGTCGGCCTCCTAAACATTTGAGTGTCTACATTCAGCCGAAAATCTAGGGTTCGATCCCCTACAGGGTCGTCAGTTTTTTTAGTGTAGACAAACAAAACAAATACAACCTATGTAAAAAAAATAATGAAAAGAAATAAAAATCATTATGATTAAATTATTATACTTGTTTTTATTATTAACTGTATTATATAAAAAAGTCATTAACGACTTTTATTCTTTTTTGTATTGTATGTGAGTGAAGATTATGATGACACATCTTTATTAAATGACATATGATTAGCGTGTTATTTCGCTATTAAAATCAATTTTGGACTGTATATATTATAGCGTGTACAATTAATTATATCTGACCGATGTTGTCATACAAAGGTACTTGGAAACGCGAGAATCGGATATTAAACACATCTCAGAGTTGTAATACATTATTCTGAAAACCAACTAAATTGCAGGATAACATAAACCAAAAAAAAATTTCATATCTACAGAGCCCAACTTTTAATCGATGCAGCGCTACACACAACTGACAGACTACCAGCTATGCACTGTTGACCTTTGTGATCGGCAGATGTAGACATTCGAGATTGCTTGTCTTCGCATTAGACAATCCGGCCACAGAGCAGCAAGAGCGTTCAGTCACTGTCGTACCACGTCTTTCACCGGGCCACCATCTCTTTTGGAATAGCCTTCAATGTCCACTCCGTTGTCAAACGCCATAGTTTGATACTCATCTACTCTCTCTACTAGCCCTTCTCCATTGATTCGTAGCACATAGCAGGCATGGCACGCATACCTCTTGCCGGTGGCCTTGCGTAGCGGTAGCATGTCCCGCGCAAAAACGCCCCTGTTGATCACCTGGGCGACAGCTCCGTCTGCAGTAGGCATTATAGCAACAGTATCAATAGAAAGGTCGTCCATAGCGTCGCACCAGCGTTGTCGTAGTTGGTTTACAGCGGCAGTACCGATGAGATGGAGCTGAAAGAAGTGGTCAAACCAAACCACACCCGGAGCATAGACCTTTGAGAAGTCAGCAGGGGAAATTGTGTTTCCCTGTCTCCAGTCCGAGAGGAAACTTTCTGCAATTGAGAGATGGCGGGCAGAGGTTTCGAGTGATAAAGGCGAAGGAGTTGGAGGAGTTGGTTGTGCCATTGCTTCAAGACAGTGTGAGGATGTTGAATAATAACTTCTTCTCGGGCTTCCTGGTCTGGTAGAATCAATATAGTGTATATTTTGCTCTCTGGACAAAGGCGAAGCTCTATCATGTACTCTTGCTACCTCAGCTACCGAGGCAGTGATCAGTAATCATTAAATTCCGAGACAGTCTGTTGCTGACTGGGAGAATGACCTTGTCAACTACTATTTCTCACGTGTCTTATACAGTAAAGAGGATGCCAGCGCTTTTAACTGGTGTCAATTTAATTGTAAAGTAATTATTGTACGGAGTAATAAATGCTTGCATGGCTAGTCAATGCCAAATGTTGCACAAGGAATCTACCTGCCATCTTGGGACTAGTGTAACTTGACACGCATGCCTAGATCGTAGATATACATCTGTATGATTTCGCTAGTACTATTGAAAGATTTAAAGATTTTGAGGGAGCATGAATAAACATCGTATGAGCCATACGTGCCAGACCGACCTTCTGGTAAAGTTTGTCTCATGTGTACTACTGTTAGGGTTATCACCAAACAACCTTATATATGGCCGCATATGGGGTGCACCGGCCAGTTAGAGAAACTCTGAGAAGGATAATTCTCTGGCTGTATAGGAAAATACTTTATTCGCAAGTCAGATAAGACTTAAACGGGTGGAGCTGTGGTGTATCTCATAAATAGTGACCAGTAAAGGCTGCTGTGCTTGTACCTTGCGGCACGACTAGCGCATGACGCATTTCCAAATCCATCAAGACAGATCAAAGAATGACAGATAAGAGCAAAGACGTCTATGGAGTCAAATACGATAAATATCACTTGTTTGCCAACAGTCTAAAGATATATACGTAGTGTGTGAGTGACAGTTAGCACCTATTTTTGTTGGGTACCTGGAAACTGGAATCTTGACCTCGAGGGTACTGAATTCCCGCTGGATAAACATTGGTGTTCTCTATGGACTACTCAATCATAATACCAGTATATATAATATAATGAATGAATTCTGAGTGTTATGCAGTGATGAATCAATGATATCGACAGCATTGCAGCGCTGATTGGCCAATCGCGCTCTGAGCGGGACCCCTTCCCAAAACAGCTAGTTCACCCGCTTCCGCGCGCGCGCGAGCAAACAGAGCCACACAGAGCCAAACATTATTATTGAATATTGCCCAGAAACTCGGCCGCAGCAGCCCCTCCCCACCGGCGCTAAGCCTGCCCGAGACAGCTGCCCTTCACCTAACTCGTTTGGTCGTCGCTCTTGCCTCCCCCAGCACTAACGGGCTCACCCTCTCTCATCTCCATTTGTTGTTTTTTGAGACGCCGTTCTTCTTCTTGCCTGACTGTCTCATCCCCTTCTCCCCCCTTCTTGACCCTCATTCTTTCTCTCTTTTCCCTTCTCCTGCCCCTATCGCAGCCCTGTCTGCGCCTTGTGACTGCCGTTCTTCTGCTGCATCGCCAGTCCCCCTTTGTCCCGTGCCAGAGGCTGCCTCATTCCATCCGTGCCGCCGGTTAGTGTGCGTCTGTCGTGGCCTCGCCCATCTTCGCCCTCCTGTTTGAGACGCGGGGAAAGAAAGGAAAAGCAAGGAAGAATCAAGGCTACGACAGGATTTTTCTCCCCCCCAACATCGGTGTCCTGTCGAGAAAACGACATCTCCATGGCTTCCACTGCCAACTCTGTGCCTGCCGCCAACGGGCCTCCTGGTAACAGCAGCGGCAGCAGCAACAACAACCTCAATCCCTCTTCACAGAACACTGGAAATGGCCGGCAGTCATTGAGGACAAATGCAAGTCTGAAGGGCGCCGACTCTGGTCGACGACAGTCGAACAGCCCTGGCGATGGCCAGAGGTACGTGACTCACCCCGGGTGTCCATGGTCATGGACTGGACTGGCAGAATGATGTGGAGGGGGCGATCCCAATGTATAAACATTGATTCTAATCATGCGATGTTTGTGCTATTGTGTGACTGCACCCCTTTCCCCATCATTTGTCAAGCCC
The DNA here is from genome assembly GCA_023626135.1 of Talaromyces sp. R2412. Lineage (NCBI taxonomy): Eukaryota > Fungi > Ascomycota > Eurotiomycetes > Eurotiales > Trichocomaceae > Talaromyces > Talaromyces sp. R2412. The sequence goes on from JAMAGK010000004.1 coordinate 747,470, forward strand.
ATGTTGTCCCCGCCATCACCCGCCGCCTCTAGTGAGCCTCTTCCAGAAATAAAGACACTGACCTGTTTGAACTTATAGGCGCTCCAATTCCCAAAAGGCTTGGACTGGCATTAATCCAATTACCCAAAAACCATCGGTACAGCAGAACGGCAGCAACAAATCGACTCCGTCGCCGAAACCGGTGACATCAAAGGAATCCAATTCCCCCGAACAGCAAGCCCACAACCGCCTTCTTTTCTTGGTTACAAGTTTCATCGTATGTCTACGTTGTTCTGGCTGTGAATTCGTGTTAATATTTGCCTAGGGCCTCCCCGCAACCGTCACCACCAAGAATGGTGAAAAATTCAATGGCATATTCTCATCTTCAGAGCTTGAGTCAAGCAATTCTACCTTCGTACTCAAGATGGTCCAGCGTGTGAATAACCAGCAGGATTCTCGCGCCAATGGATTGAGCGAGACCTCGACTCCATATCTTGGCTCAGCTCCTGACCACAGTATGACATTTGATCTGAAGGACATTACTGATGTTAACGTCGCAAACGTGGCCACATCGGAAGTTATGGCCAAGGAGTCAAATGGTAAGTAGAGCATATTTCTTTCCCTGCTTCGTATATACTGACGAGCAAACAGGAGCCTCGACTGGATTCCGTACCGACACCGATATATCAGGCAGCCTGGCTATGCGGGAGAGGAATTTGCAACGCTGGGAACCCAGTGTCGCGGATTCGAGCGTGGACATGTCCCTCGAAAGCTCCCAAACTGGAGGCTGGGACCAATTCGAAGCGAACGCACGGCTATTCGGTGCTACAACTAGCTATGATGAAAACATTTATACCACACGCATTAACCGGAATGATCCATCATACAAGAAACGGGAGGCGGAAGCAGCTCGTATTGCTCGAGAAATCGAAGGCACACAATCGGAAAACCCTCACTTGCGGGAAGAACGTGGTCAGGCCTTCGAAGGCGATGGTCAAGATGAGGAAGAGAGATACAGTGGTGTTCGTCGCGAACAAACTTCTTTCCCCCCATTGCAGTCCGGACAACCCAATACGTATACGCCACCGGGCCGGCGAGCGCCAACCCAGCAACCTCCAGCTATTTCTCCAGCTGCTGCAGACCCCGCCATTATATCCGCTCAGCTAGCGAAACCCGGTTCAGCACCCAGAGACTTGACATCAGCCAAGTCAGCCGAGGCTCCCGCACCAGAAACTCAAGCAAAGATTGCGCAAGCAGAAAAGAAGGGATCGGTGCCTTCATCCACCAGCGCAAAACGTGCTGTCGCCGCTGAAAATGCTACGTCTAATGTGGAAACCGAGGTTCTCGACCAATTCCGTCAATTTGCCAATAATGAGAAGATGAAAATGCAAGAGCGCCGGCGAAACCAGGTCTCTCACGACCGCACCGTGAAGCTCAATGAGCTGATGAAATTCTCGCAGAATTTCAAATTGGCTACTCCAGTTCCCAAAGATCTTGTGCCTATATTGGCAAAGGACCCTAGCAAGCAGGAAAAAATTGTCGAAAAGGCACAACGTCAAGCCAGTGAGAAAACCTCATCTAGAGCAGGCTCTCAAGCCCCGTCTCCCGCAGAACAGAAGCCTGGCACCGCTCGAGCTGCAGCACCTCGTCCTGAAGTTGGCACAGGTCCTGTGCCCCCCTCTGCACCAGCAGATCGTCAAAACAACCAACGTGGACGTCAAGCGTTTCCGCCTCAAGGACCACATGGAGGGAGAATGCCACCTCAAAATTTCAATGGTGGTCGAGGAACTCTGAGTCATCGCCTCGCGGACAATTTCCGTCAGCAAAAGAACGCTCTCGGAAACGTCCCTGCACCTTTACCTATCCAAGATGCTCGTATCCCTCCTTCGGGTCCCTCAGCCGATGCTAAGCTACAAACTCCCACAGCCACTAAATTCAATGTTCGTGCAATGGAATTCAAACCAAATCCAGCAGCCAGTACCTTCACACCTGGCGGTTCTGGGGCTGCTGCTAGCCCCCAGCTGAGCACGCGCGGTCGCTCGGTATCTCGTGCTAGTACACCCTCTGCCTTCTTTGGCAACAAGAAACCTCTTCCTGCTGCTGAGCGCCCGTCTCTTAAGGATCAGTGTTCTCCCATGGAACGTTTGAAGAAAGAAGCCACGGAACAAAAGGACAAGAACTTCACGGTGAATGGTGGAATCCCGTTCCCATACCGCACCGCGCCTACTTGGGATACGACGCCTGGAAATCAGGAGAAGACGTTCCGCGATATGTTCAAGACAACCCCGTCGATATCTCCACAGAGTCGCTCGGCCTCAAACCCAAATATTCCTCCCCATCATGGTCAGGTTCCCTTCCATCATCAGCAAAACAATCAAAGTGCCCAGTCTTCTGCCCATGGACCCCATGTTCATCAGCAACAGCCAGGATCTCACTTTGAAGATTCTCACCGCATGCAATTGTCTGCTTCAACTTCGCACTTGTTCCCCTCGCCGCGATTACCGCAAGCTTATCCATCCCCAATGGGATCACATGCTCAGTTGGCTTTTGGCCAGCCTGTGCCTCAATTTTATGGCAACCAAGGTGGTCATCCTGGCAATATGCGCCAGTATCCCGGTGGTCCTCAGTTTGCTAATCCTCAAAATGGAATGGCCGCACCAATGATGGTGCAACAGCCGTCGGGCGGCCCGTATATGGGTGTCCCTCAAGGAATGGCCGGGCAATACGCTCCTCATATGCAAATGTATTCCCCTAATCCGACGTACGCGTACCCGCAGCACGCTGGTCCTCCACCGCAACCACATAGTGGCTACCCTAGTCCCAGCCGCGGGGCGCCTATGATGATGCACCAAGGCTCTCAGCCTGGTCAGCCGCCGCAACCAGTCATGTACATGAACCCTGGTCAGCACGGACAGCCAATGTATGCTCCACAGCAACCTGGTGGTCATGGTCAGTTACGCTTTTACCAGTAGTTTTTCTTATACAAGTGTTAACATTTGATAGGACCTCCTCGCGGCTATCCGCAGCAACCTCACTATGGTTCTAGCCCTCATCAAAACCAACATTATCCACCCCATCAGCACCGTGGGCCTGGTAACAACTTCAACCAGATGCCACAAATGGCTCCTCAGGCGCCCGCTCAGCCACCTCCGCCCGCAGCTGCCGCACCCCCACCAGCAGAAACATCTGAAGATACCAAGTGAAAAATGGGTCGAATCGTCTCTTGAAGAGATGCATGGATCTCAACACTTTCTTTGGGGGCAGTCCTGTATCCGAACTACCTCACCCAGTCACTGCGGGCCGATATCGCCGCATGGTATCAGAACATTGATATATTTGGCCATGGTTCAGTGCATTGTGCATCTCAGATCTGTGGATAATCACCTTTGCCGATTCAAGTTTATTTTATATGGGTGGCAGTATGTGAGGGATCAGCAGCCGGCACGTCCGATTAAGTGAACAATGTCTTCGGCAATGTTTCTTTACCGGGTGGTTCCTTAACATTTGGTAGTACACATGTTTTTCCCTAGCGTATCGGTTGGATTAAACATAGGTCCTACGTACTCGGCTTCTTCAGAGGGAAGGAATAGTATTAGTGATGTGATATTCACAAGGCATCTCTGTTCTGCTCGGACAGGAAGTGCTCGATGTGGACTGGAAAGCCGATGCCACTGTTGAATAACTTCTGCTCGAGATTATGGTAGTTCTATTTAGCTAGGGAACAGGGAAACATGGACTTGAAAACTACAGCTGAATATTGTACTAGTAATCTTGTAATGTGGGCCTGCTGTAAATTATAGTATTGTTCACTATTCAATATCTATGTAGGCAATGAATTCTCAGAATGTAGCCGCTCTAAATTTCCAAGTTGCTTGTTGAAAAATATTTTTGCGCGTATACAGTACTGGTAATTTGACCTGTGACTCGATTAGCAACAAGCCCAGCGTATACAGTGAACAAAAGCAGAAAACAGAGCAGGGCAAGGCAGCTTTCAAAGAAAGTAAAAAGCAAAATCTCCTCAGGTCTTTTCAGTTTCAAATTTTTTTGGTCTTCATTCTTAGCCCAAAGCAAGAAGGGGGAAAAAAGCAGCAATGAGATCAATCTCGCGGTGCCGAGTCAACGCATATCCCCTGCAACAACGATATCACCAGGTAAATGAAAAGCAGAGGCCTTTTGCAAGAAAATCCTGCAAGATATCAAATTGTCCACCGAAGCCATTGGTTCTCAATTTCTATAAGAAGAAAAAACCTTCATGGAAACGCAGCAGGCTGAGAACCCCATAATGCGGCAGTAGTCTTTGATTATTCACAAAAACAATCTTCGATATGTACTTGAATACCAAGGCAGTTCGTAGAGTATTGAACCTTAGAAACAGAACGAACGGCTTCCCTCGTGGAGCACTTGAGGTTGTCTTGTTTTGTTTTGTTTCTGGGAAATCCAAGTACTTGCCTCAAGACGGCAATACTCTAGTTTTTCATTTCCTTCAGACAGCGATCCAGGGAGAATGCAGCTGAAATAGCCCCATCGAGATCTGTCATGCGCTTTGCTTCTTGCCTTAAGCTTGTTTTGATAGTCTGACCTTTTACCAAAATTTCACATCACAGGAGAGAGTAACGTAGAGACAAGCAAGCATAACGAGAGAAGAAGAGATCAGAAGTAAGTAAATTACTTACCAAGGTGTCAAGTCGCCACGCAAGTTTGCAGCTGTTCGAGATAAAAGGAATACATTGTTGTAAAGGAAAGGAAAGAAGATGGGATGTTTTCCAGGCGTCGAGACTCGAGGCGTCTTCGGGGGTGGATCAAGCTAATCCTGATTGGGACAAGTGGATATTTTTTTCCGCCAAGCACGGATCGCCTCTACGAGGATAACAAGCTTGGCGCTGATAACAGTGCGTGCGGTGTTTTCTCTGTTTAACGCCAAAGCTACGAGAATCAGAGTACCTTATAATTCAAATCGAAAAAGCCGCTCTCATCGCTATTTTCTCGAAAACAATATGGTCAAATTCCCATAACACACACTCATCAGTGGTATTATTGGGAGGTGTTTGAGCCGCGTCACTTCCTCAGGCTGCACCGAAGAGGGGAACACCGTGGCCGGACGACATTCGTTTTTATAAGACAGAGGAGCACAATTTTCTACGCAGTCAGACATGGATTTTTTAAAGTCAGCTGTCGCATCGGCGATAGCTAAAGGAAGCTCCCTCCCCTTTTCGCTTGGAGATCGAGTGGACGGAAACGACACGCTGTGGACACTGCACAATGCGACCAAACGGGTGCATTCAATCTCTCTACTTTTGAGATGTCGAACAAGTGCTGACAGGGAGGTTTATTAGGACGATGGGTCGAATTGCAGCGTGTTCACATTCGACATCAATGCACACAAGTCTCGACTTCCCCTGGCCAAAAATGCGATGCGCAAGTGCCGCACCTTGAGGCATCCCGGTGTTCTGAAGGTGTTGGATACAATAGAGGTATGCTGTCGCGAGGAAGAGGAGATATGGAGGAAAAATTCATGGCTAACCAACGGGAAACAGACCGAATCACATATTTATATCGTCACCGAAAGAGTCACGCCGCTTTCCTGGAGTGTGAAACGGAGGAGCATCAGCGAAGAGACCGCCAAATGGGGGCTCTGTACTATTGCTGTAAGTCAGAAATCTCCAGGGATAAAAATGCCGCGTTGCTAATGCTAGGTACTATAGTCTACACTCAAGTTTATCAACGAGGACGCTTCTTCTGTGCACGGCGCTGTTCGGGTTGCTTCCGTATATACAAGTGAAAGTGGAGAGTGGAAGCTAGGTGGATTTGATATATTAAGCTCTATGAACGATGACGAGGCAATTATCTATGTGGGTTGACATGTGTCTTGATCTCCAAAAGGCTACCTGCTAATGCAAAAGGCAGACATATGGCAGTCTCGTTCCAGACTCTGCACGTTATACCCCTCCAGAGATCGGCAAAGGCGGCTGGGAGGTAATCAAACGAAATCCTTTAGCTGCAGTGGACTCATTCGGCCTCGGAACTCTGATATTCGAAGTGTTTAATGGAAGTTTCGCCGGAGCAGATCAGGTTGGAAAGACTACCAACGTGCCCCCTAGTATGCACCAGAGCTATCGAAGATTGTGTGCGGCAAATCCCAAGATACGGCTCAGCTCTGGAAACTTTGTCGACCAGGGCAAGAAGATTGGCGGGTTTTTTGAGACACCGCTGATTCGGTTAACGGACGACATTGAAAGCCTTGGACTGAAAAATGATTCTGAAAGAGAGGAGTTTCTCGAGTGAGTTCCATTACTCTCATATACGAAGCACCATTTCTAACCATTCTTATAGTCAATTGAGCCAAGTTTCCGAAGACTTTCCAGAAGAGTTTTTTAAAATGAAAGTGTTGCCTGAGCTCTTGAAATCGGTAGAATTTGGTGGTGGCGGACCCAAAGTTCTTACTGCTGTTGTCAAAATAGGCACAAAGCTCACTGATGATGAATATGCATCACGGATTACCCCTGTTATTGTTCGACTATTTGCCAATCCAGACCGTGCTTTGCGGGTCAGCTTGCTGGACAATCTGCCCCTGATGATCGACCGCCTCTCTCAGAAACTTGTCACTGACAAGATCTTCCCACAGATGGTAAGTGAAACTGTCTCCTAATAGGTCTAACAGATACTTATATATTCTTTTATATACAGACATCCGGATTCACCGATGTTGCTCCCGTTGTTCGAGAGCAGACTGTCAAGGCAGTCTTGACTGTTATTGGTAAATTATCTGATAGAGTTATCAACGGAGAGCTCCTCCGGTTCTTGGCTCGCACTGCAAATGATGAGCAACCAGGCATTCGGACAAACACAACAATCTGCCTGGGCAAGATTGCAAAAAATCTTTCAACAAACGTAAGTGTCCTGGAATTTCTTACCTTTTGATCATTTGACAGCTGATGAATTCTGGCGATAGACACGGACAAAGGTGCTCATTGCAGCGTTCTCGCGCTCAGTACGAGACCCCTTTGTACATGCACGCAACGCAGGATTGCTCGCCTTTGCAGCGACAATTGACAGCTATTCGGTAGATGACTGTGCTAGCAAGGTGTTGCCGGCTTTATGTCCTTCACTGCTAGACAGAGAGAAGTAGGCGGCATTCATCTTGAGGCTGTGACTTTTTCAACTAACCAAGTAATCAGACTCGTGCGCGACCAAGCCAACAAGACCCTCGACCTGTTTCTACAGCGTGTTCGCCAACATGGCAGCACTATGGCAGACTCTGTTTTGCCGCCGCCCAGCGAAGTCTCTGCGGCAAACAATACCAATGCAGCTCGCATTGGGACATCGAATGATACGTCGTGGGCCGGATGGGCCATTTCCTCGTTTACCAACAAGCTGACGGCTGCCAATGGAGAAATCCAACCCACCAGCACCGCGAATGCCTTGGCTGCTGCCGAACTGACACGGCCTTCATCTGTGCCTCAACCGGCCCATGCTCCTGGAGTCGAAACTATACATCACACTCCTTCTCACCTCAAGGTTGCGCATCCCCTCGTCCGGGCTTCTTCTGAAACCGCGGCCCGGGTAACGACGACGACTACAGACGATGTGGGAGAAGATTACGATGAGGCCTGGGGTGCTGATGCATGGGACCAGGACGACGAACAAGCCGAAGACAAGGCTGACGAAGACACCTTCTTTGACACAGCACCCAGCCCGGCGCCTACTCCGGCGCCTGCGGCAGTGCCTTATGACGACGGAGGTGAGCCCGACTTTGCCGGGTGGCTGGCGGCTCAGTCTAAAGCCAAGGCCAAAAAGCCTCTGCTATCTAGCAAGAAATCCTCTTCTGCTTCCAAGGATCTTCCCGTACGGTCCGCTGGCACTCCAAAAACGCCGGCGACGACGCGGGCCTCGAAACCGGGGAAGATTATAGACACGAAACCGAAAGAAGCCGAGGGTGAAGAAGACGGCTGGGGCGATGCCTGGTGACGGGACAACAGTTGGTCATTATTGTGGCAATTGATTACATTGTCGCAATACTTTCTTCTTCTTGGGATATATTAGGCTTGGAGCGTGTGTGATTGTGGGATAATAGTAATGATAGTAGTCATGGACGAATTGAACGAGCGGCATACAACAACTGATTCCTTGCAGCCAAGCGCGACAGTCGACACATTTGACGTCAACAAGCGTTTCTGGGCGCGCAAATAATAGCACTAAAGATCTTCTTACCAATAACAATACCATTATCGCTAATTCACACCAAATTCCTTCACGGGGGCCAAATCACAGATACTCGCCAATTACCAAAGCAGTGTACGAATCATGCAAGGCATGTCAATAGCCTCCCTGACTCAACAAAAGAGCTGCCTAAAGCTATTTGATCATTTAATACCTGTAGCAACAGTGTAGCAAAATGCAGTGCTGTGGCTTGGGCTGGGATTTTATTATTGTTCCAGATGTCGGGCTGTGCTTCTAGTCTCCGAGTTTCTAAAATAAGCTTGCGGTAAGGCGCCAGCGTTCTTCGACCTGGGCTGAATCTCTCCCCACATTTATTAATCAAATATTATCAACATCGCATCTGCCATCACCGCTTCTTGCTGGTTTCAAGATATACCTTGGGCACTTAATTGGATTTTGAAGATCCAGAGCGCTGATTGTCTTTGGGCGGAAGCCAAGGCGGAGATTCTCGATTAAAGCGTCTATCTAACAACAGTCTAGCTGGATCATACATATTACGTGCCCGTTTATCTGAACCAACAATCTCGCCAACTTCCAACGTTTTCGGAATTTATTCCATCAGTGACGATAACTGATAGTTTCATCAAGAAATATCACTCTGTTTGGCAATAAAAATTGGGCAAGCGAGCAAACGCGTGTAACAAACAACAACAAGAAGGGAAACATCTCGACTTGTTCGCTGCGAAATGGACGCCGACGAAGATGCCCCTCCTCCTCCCTACTCTGCGATTGACCCTTTGCGGTCGCAGGTGGCCGAAAATACAGGGTCTACAGATACCAGGGAAAGCCAGACCAGCCTCGAAATCCCAGCTGACCATGGCAATGACTCCCGATCTGATGCGCGACCTCTAGAGACGTCCCTTTCGGAGATGCATATCCATGACAACAATGTTGACAATAATAACAGCCGTAGAGCGCCTTCATCATCGAATATACCTGTCATTACAACCACTGAATCGCCACAAGCAGAAAGCTCGTCGACCCTGCAGCCCACGCATTTCGCTTCAGCCGCAGGCTACTTTGCAGACCGAGGCTACCCAGCAGCTGACAACGAGAAGCGCGACACGCTGGTTCACCATATGACGATATATGCTCGCAGCCAGGCCAAGGATTTTCCCCGGAGACCACGTTGTTGGAGATCCAGAGCGGGCGAGATAAGCCAGCACGATTGGGATACGTTTTTGAATTTCTTGTTTCCGTCTAGCCTGGGCCCGGCAGCACTCTCGTCGCGGCTGAATCGACGAGTTCGCGCAGAGATTGAACGAGATCGAAAGGATCGTCCACAGGAGACGGACGATGAGCGATGTAAACGTCTTGATGCAGTCATCACGGAATGGAACGACCTCTTCTTCAACCCTCGTGCAACCTACGTGACATGGGTGTATATTGCAGATTTGGAAACCGGGCCCATGTCGCCTTTGTGCCCCAATTGCTATCCTCAAGCCACAGAAGCTTCTCAGAACCACAGCAGACCGTCCCGTACGCCGTCTTATAATGCTCCTATTCCTGTCTCGACGGAACAGCCAGTTCACAAGATACCGAGAAAACAAGTACCGCGTGCTACGTATCCAGGCCCCGAGCAAGCGAACCAGCGCTCAAGCATTGCACACTCTCCTATTTCCCCTGGTTCTCTAACAACACTCGATCATCATGCTACTGTTCCCCTTACGAAGCCATATCAAAACTCTTATTCGTCAGCTTACCCGTGGGCAACAAACCCCGTTGCATGGGCTAGCCAAATGAGTCTACGGGCACAGCAGTATGCCGAGAAAATAACCAACCAGGCGCAAGAGTACGGCAAAGCAATCGAAGAAAGTGCGCTGGCTCGCTCGAGACAAGTCGAACAGTACAGCAAAAGACTCGAAGACAACGCAATAGCCCGGGGGAAACGACTCGAAGAGGCCGCATTGGCAAAGGGACGAAGGATCGAGCTGGCAGGCGACCGTCTAGGAAATTGGGCAACCGGAATGACTGGAATAGCACGTCGTCGTGCATCGTCAAACGTGCAGTCCGTGTATGAAGAGCCAGATAGCATGGCGTCTCGCTCGGCGGACGAGGTGCGCCCATCGTCGCGACGGCTGTCGACAGGATCGAATGCATCTTCAATTGGTTCGATTGATTCGCTCTCGTCGATTGAATCTATATCCACCACATCCGAGCTGGAACCGGAAGACCTCGCTGCGGTGCGCGCACAACTGAATTCGCTGGATGAGTACCACCATCGCGATCTCCACAGCGCCACGGTTGGTCTGCGCGGCCATCTCCGGATTTTGCAACAGACACGCCGCGATTCTCGGTTTTTGCTGCCGCGTGTGGGCCAGAGGGGCTCTTGGGGACGATGGGATTCACCTGACGACGAAAGACAGCGCGAGAAGCGGCGTGTGCTGATGAAGGAAGAAACCAGGCTTCTGCGCGAGGCGTTCCGGGAATCAGACCGTCGTGCAAAGCGAGAAGTTCGGGATCTACAGCGCGCCAGACGGAGCCGCAAACTGCAGCGGAATCATCATCATCATCATCACCTGCACAAGCAGAGTGTGCCGTCTCTCTCCCTCGACAAATCAACATCGAACCTCGAATTAGGGGTTGACAAGGAAGTGCTCCTGCCGACTGAAGAAGGAGATGTCCCGATCCATCGGCCGGCGAGCAACCCTATCTCAACAGAGCGAGGGGTCGCAGCAGCAGCAGCATCACCAGCTCCAGCTCCAGCAGCCCCAGCTATGAATCCCCATGAGGCAGCCAAAGCATGGGCCAACGCGCAACGAACCAAAGCCAAGGAACTTCATTTGGCCAACAAGAAAAAAATCAAAGAAATCCAAAAACAGCACAAGGAAAACGAAAAGAAGCAAAGAAAACTGGCAAAGAAGAACAAGGGACAAAACTGCCTGACGTCGACATCGCAAGTTATGCTGGACTCGACGTCGTCTGCGTCTTCCTTGTCGTTGTCGGCGGCGAACTTGGCAAATCATCAGCTCTTGGGGTATACGGATATCTCCTCGTCGTCTCGACACGCCGAGTCGACATCGGCTGCATCTGTTCGTTCAGACCCAAACGCCGAGGCGCCTGTGCCCTCCAGTGCGGGTTGGCGAAGACAACGGAGTGAATCTGAAGTAGCACATGCATTTGAACTTGAAGGGGATAACGAATTATTGAGCAAAAGATAATAAGACTAAAGGGACGGGGAAAGATTCATGCGTAACATTGGCGTTGCTTTTATTTTGTTTTTGTATTTGTTTTTAGCGATCTAGAACATCCATGCAGTAACGCAAACATTTGAGATTTGTAAAACAGAACAACTCCTTTTCTTTTCAAGTCTCTCTCGGCGCAGATTCGTTTCTCTCTACCAAGTCACCCACCCCCAGTCCCCTACCGACCTTGACGCGAACCATCTTCTCCTTCTCCTCACCACCCTCTTTCTTTCCAAGCTCCCCAACAGGCTCACCCTCATCTGCATGCTCATCATCCCCATCCGCATTCTTCTTCTCGGCAGCTGCAGCGGCAGCAGCATCCTCCTTGTCCTGCTCGGTCCAGTCCAGCCACATGGACTTGAGATCGAGATGCATAGCATACGCATCTTCGCCATCTGCATAGTACTTGCTCTCGACTTTCTCAACCTCAAAGCCCAGCGTGTCACGGTACAAGCGCAGCGCAGCGGTGTTGGACATGCGCACGTGAAGGGAGACATAATGCGCGCGATGAGACTCGGCCATTGCGCGTTCTAGACCACATATCAGCTATAATACCTTTTTTATTTTACGGTGGGTGTCGAAACATACGGCTCATCCGCATCAACCTCTCCGCAATACCCAGCCGACGATGCGTGCGCATCACACTCAAACTCGTAATATGCCCATGCGCCATCCCGTCCGAGGGCTCTTCTTCCATCTTGGCCAGCACATACCCGACAACTTTTGGGTAGCTGTTTTCACAATTCCGTCCAGCACTGCTGTATCCTCCCTTGGGTCGTACGACCGCGACGAAGCTGAGTTGCGGCCAAGTAAGCGCGTGGTAGAGGTAGTACTTGAGAAAGTAGTTTTCGGGGAGGTTTGTGATGTTGCAGGTTTGCACGGAGGGGAGCAGATTCATGTATGAGGGGAACGAGGAGAGGGGGAGGATGTCGACCATTGTGATTTTTTTCAATCCTCCTTCTGATTTTTTTTCTGTCTGTGTATTCTGCGCTGTTTGATTTCCGGGGAGAAAAAGGCTTCTCGATGAGCGGGGTTCGTTGGTTCTCGCAATTGGCCTCGGACAGGGTTTTGTTGGTGGTTTTGTTGCACCGTAGACGTATTAACACGCTTCAAGTTGCCGTCTATGTGAGAATGAATGTGGTAGACGCTTAAGATAGGGGAGTCGTTGGTATCAGATGCTGGTGTCGCCAGGTCTGTTGTCTCGACGATGCGGGACGTCTCCGAGCGGAGCTGCTGAACACCTGACTAGAACGGGCCCGGCGCTTAGGGTTTAGGGTGCGATGATACAATACATAGCAAATATCAAGTAGCAAAATAAGTGTAATAAGTTAACGTCATCATTTAATGTGTTGATAGAATTATTTCAATTGCTATACGTAGCTACTGATTCAAAGACCGCCAACTCCATAACACCTGAATAATGAAAACCGCTCGCAATGAGGTATCATAAAGCCGTATTATATGCAAAATTACATCCAAGTCAGAACAAGGCTGACTGCAACCGCCATCAACACGCCGGAGATTTTGTCAAGAGGGCTTGACAAGGACGCCGACGAAGTCGTGGTTCCACAGCAATGGCCGTTATAGGTGACGTTGTTCATCTCCGCAGCAACCTCGAAAACGGAGCCATTGGTGCTGCCGGCATTGTAATAGTCAACTAGAAGGAAGTTTGGAGGTCTGTTCCAGTCGGCTACAAAATTGTAAGCACATGGCCAGTGTTGTATGATAAGAAAGATCAAAACTTACTCGTGCAATTACTAGCCATCTGGCCAAGACTACCATAGCCAGAGACACCGTTGGTCTTGTTCAATAGAGCCGTGTTGGGCACGAGCAAATCTACGCCGGCAAAAGAAACATCCAGGTTGAGGTTGTGATTGGCCATGTATAAACGATTCTTGGCATCGGCCGAGTCCAGGTTTGGCGGTCTCTGGACGGTGCAGGGAAAAGAACGATTCGTTGGCGAAAACGGCGTCTCCCACAGTTGGCTGAACTCGTCTAGAATATAGGGAACCGCAGTCTGGTTGGCCTGATAGTCCATGAAGACGACAGCTCGTTTGCCGGTCAGTATCAGATTGGACAGAGTTGGCCAATCGTCCAAGCCCATCGGGACTTTGGGCGGCGTGTATACGTATTTGGACAAGCCCGAGTTGATAATGGGGTCGGTAAAATTGCCCACGGGAACTAGGTCGTAGTTACCCATCAAGATAGTGATCGCCTCGTACGGGTTTTGCTGCAGCCATGAAACAACGGTGGTAAAGTAGGCTTCCAGGGTCCCAACGTTCAGCAAGTCGCAGGAAGTATGGCAAAGGTACATCGTGTTGTTTTGGTAGTGGGCTTGGAATTGAACTAAGACGTAGTTAGAGCAGATACAGTTGCGAACCATAGCGGAGTAAAACGTACGCATGCGAATGCCATCATTCAGCTGGGTTGTTACCGAGTATGCCTGGTTAGAAGCGAGGTTGCCCTTTCGGTCAAAGGGACTATTATGAGCAGCCACATAGGTGATGTTGGAGTAGTTGCGATTGCAAAATTCGACATAGCCGTTGCAAGGCTGGGTGTTTGTGGGTGCTGGGGTCGCCGACGTCCCTGTACCTGAGCCTGTTGTATTGGATGGCCCCTGACTACCGACAAGCATTGTCATGGTATCTGAAGAAGTCGTGCTTTCGGAGTGGTTGCCCTTGGACGCGGTGGGGATTGCAGTTATGGACCCGGAAGACACTGTCTTGGTAGTTGTGACTGACTCATAAGTAACCGATCCAGTCGCGACATCGATGGTCATGGGATCTCTGGTCCCTGAGAGGGTGAGGACCGTTCCACCAGTGGCTGTGATGGATGATTCGGCAGCAGCATCAGTAGCAGTATGGGTTGCAGTGTCGGTAGCAGAGTCGGCAGCAGAGACCACAGCCAGCAGAGCTGGAGCGATCCAGAAGGACCGCATTCTCTCAAACCGCGGAGGTAAGCAGACTTGAAGATGTTAAAAAAAGACAAACACCAAAGCGTGCAGTTCAGCTATTGACGGGGCAAGCAGCGAAAACAATTTGGAAAGTTTCGTCTGTGATAGAAGAAGAGAAGGAAAAGAAGAGCTGGAACGATCACGCGCTAAGGAAGCCGCGGTTGGGCCTTGGCTGTGCTACTGCGGCAGGAGCAACCGACCCATGTTACGAAATTCAAGTTCAAATTGCGAGTGCCGCCGATCGGCTGATCTCGTTCTCCGCAGCCGATTGTGCTACTTAATTAGTTTAGCATCGCTCAATTTTCTGTGTTATATAATTATTGTCTATGATGCTCGAGTTACTGCTCCCACAGCGTAGGATGGCGCCAGAGAAGATATCACGCTTCTCTGTCATGAGACTCTCTGTGAGACAGTCTACGTATAGGTGTGCGCATGCAATGAGCACGAGCGAATACAATATGACGTCGTGCCTAAGCCACCAAGCCACGAAGCCCATAGCGGCCGATGCAGCCTAGAGCCGGTCCTGGAGCTTTGGGCGCGTGGGCCCTGGAGGCCCCGCTAACAGGCCAGTGCCCAAGCGGATAGCACAGCCTAGCGAGTTCACAACGTCAGAGTCTGCACCAGGGGCTGGCGATCGGGCACGCCACTCCCGCCGCTAATCCTTCGCACGGCAGTCACGATTGGCACTGCTAATTAGTGCGCCTAGCGGATCGGTCTGGCCCACCGCCGCCCGTCCCATTTGCTGCTGCCCGGCCTATCTCAACTTTCCTCTTTTTTCTCCCATGATCGTACTGTGCGTGTCCACCCAGTGCCAGCTGTATGGCTACGCATCATTACCATTACGGCATTGCCATTTATTCTCTCTCTCGGACCCGCTGCCTAGCGAGCTTGGGCGGCCAGGCTTCTCTCTGCGTGGCCGTTGATAGCAAGCTGTTCTGCCTTGTCTGCCTCCTGCCTGCCACGAAACAGATACTGCAGCTGGTCCAGGTGCCGACAGCCATGCTCAATTACTAAAGCTGCCTATTCAACCCCTCCATCCACTTACTCTAGACGCGTGAAATACACCGCTTTCGTCGATTCTCTGTCCGGCGTCGTCTCGATGGCATCCTCTGCCGAAGGGGAAACGGTGCAGGCCCAGAGGCGCCATTCCACAGTCGTGTGGCATCGCGTCGTCCGCGCCCTCGTCTATCTGCTGGCTTGGATCTTTCTTGTGCTGGTCTTGATTGGCAATATTTCCAACAAACCTGTGCTTCGCGATACCTACTTTCTGAAACTCGACCTCTCCAACATCATTCCAGAGTCCGTCCCGAATGCCGTCTTTATCAACAGTATTGCGCGGACAATTGGTCTGCACGACTTTTATCAGGTCGGCGTGTGGAACTTTTGCGAGGGCTATGACGATGTCGGCATCACATCATGCTCCCACCCCAAAACGCTGTACTGGTTTGACCCGGTCTCGATTTTGCTGAATGAATTGTTGTCTGGGGCAACAAGTACGTCTTTGACTCCTCTCCTTGATTGTAACGAATCCAAAACTGACTGGGATCTTCTTCGCCAGTTGCCTTGCCCTCTGACATTGACAATGCACTCGACATTGCCAAAATTGCTTCTCACTGGATGTTCGCCTTGTTTCTGGTTGGCACCATCCTGTGCTTTCTCGCTATTTTCATCGCTCCGTGGGGTACATCCTCACGGCCTCCGCAGACGATATCGTCCGATCAAACCACGAACGAGGTGCTTCATCCTCACCACCGGCCCAAGTTTATTTTCCTGTGGTCTCTGCCAATGACGGTGTTCACTTTCATAATCGCCCTATTTACTATTGTCGCTTCAGCCGTTGCCACCGTGATGTACGTTATCTTCGCCCATGTCTTTACGAGTAGCGCCATCGACTTGAACGTCAAGGCCTACCTTGGAAAGCGCATGCTGGCTTTTATGTGGATTGCCTCCGCCTTTACCTTGATTGGATTCATCATCCAGCTGGCTTCTTGTTGCTGCGCCTGTTGCGGCGGTCGCAAGGCGCGCAAAGCGTTGAAGAACCACTCTGGTGAGCGAGAGAAGAATTCCAATGGCCAGAGTGATGGTGCCACCGTCAAAAGACGATTTGGCTGGAGCAAGAAGCGATCTGAAGTATAGAAAGGTGTTTAATACCGGCCATTTATGGTTTCCTTTTGGTCTTGCTTTTTATTTGCTGCATAGGAGTTTGCAAGATGTATCAGGTTGGAGATAGGTTTGAGGATGACAAGCCTGCTCAGGCGATCTATGCCTTGAGACATGATGATACGATCTATAGACATTTGAATATTATTTGAGCGAATTAATTGAACAGCAATTTTGAAACACAAATGTATCAATCAATTGTAAACAATCTTATGACTTGGTCGCATACCCTGTAATAATGAAACAGCGTATGACAGGCTCACCGCCTCGGTGAATAACCCGCGTGGTGGTGGGGCCCGACACTTCGAGAGCCTCCGAACGCTTCACCAGCATGTCCTCGACAATTGCACGCCATCAATTACCCCAACACGCGCAAAGAGAATGAGTGTGATTCTATGTACAGGTATGTTTTTTCTAGTTCCCTGCTTTTGAATCGTCCGAGTCGTGACTAATCGCGTGGCGCAGCGGGGTATGATCATACCATCCGGTACGTTGGACCTCCCAAGAAGCATCGCAACATCGCAAACAAGAGCACAAAATCTCTGACTAAAGAAAATTAGTTTCTGGGAAGCGCTTTCGGGAATATGTTCGCGTACACTCCAGCACCCCGACTCCCAAGTCAACCGCCTCTGCATCACGCCGGACAAACGATACCTCGCAGCAGCAGGCCACACCAATGTCAAACTCTACGATATCAAGTCATCCAACCCAAACCCAGTGATGAACTTTGAGGGCCACTCGAACAATATCACGGGCGTGGCGTTTCACTGCGAGGGAAGATGGATGGTTACGAGTTCAGAGGACTGCACCGTCAAGGTCTGGGATACGCGCTCCGGCGGCCTGCAGCGAAACTACGTCCACAAGGCCCCCGTCAACGATGTCGTGATTCATCCGAACCAGGGCGAGCTGATCAGTGGCGATCGCGCGGGCACGGTGCGTGTCTGGGACTTGGGTGATAGTGTCTGCACGCATCAATTGATTCCGGAAGACGATGTGGCCGTGTCGAGTGTCAGCGTTGCCAGTGACGGTTCTCTGCTGTGCGCGGGCAACAAAAAGGTATTCACCATGAATCAACCCATAATATGAACAAAGACTGTGTGGCTGAGACAAGACCAATTTGGGTATCTCTAGGGTAACGTCTATATCTGGCGCATGATCCAAGACGCCAACGTCACGCGAATCGTTCCCATCACCACCTTCCAAGCCCACAAAGATTACCTCACGCGAGTGTTGTTATCGCCCGACGTCAAACATCTCGCCACCTGCTCTGCAGACCATACCGCCAAAATATGGAATCTCGACCCGCTGTATCCTCCAGCTGTCGCTGCCGCCGCGGCACCCCGAACACTATCTTCATCATCAGCCGCGTCCAAAGCAAATAATACCACCAAGCCCAACGGCACAATGAGTAACGGCAGCGGCACACCCGCCTCAGCAAGCTCAATCACACTACGAAGCGCATCGAGCGACCTCGCCGCCAGCGACTTTAGCATGCTGGGCTCCCAAAGCCCGAATAGCGCTGCCGGTCTTAATGCTACTGGTGCTGCCCCCACACAACAAGCAGCATTCCCTACACAACCAGACGGCCCCCCCATGGACGAGACATCGCATACTCTATTCCTCGAAACGACGCTTGCCGGTCACCAGCGCTGGGTCTGGGACTGCGCGTTCTCGGCCGACTCGGCGTATCTCGTCACGGTTTCAAGTGACCATTACGCGCGGCTGTGGGAGTTGGCTTCGGGCACGATTATTCGGCAGTATAGTGGGCACCATCGTGGCTCGGTGTGTGTTGCGTTGAATGATTATTCGGAGCCTCGCTAGTAGTTATTGGGTTTCCCCTATATTTCTTTCTATCTTTGGGTTGGGACTGGAGTTTATCATAGCAAGGCGTTTGTTTTAAGGGAACGCTGGGTTATGGGTGGATTAGCAAATCCATTGATTTATGTGGTTTCGTTTAGTGTTTGGCCAATTGATATATATCACGGTGATGTTTCAATGTCTGTAAGCACAACTTCAATGTTGACGGTCTAAAAGGGAAGCTGATATGTATTGATCTCAATCAAGCAGAATTGGAACACAATTTCTTTTAAAAGAGTACAGTCACAGTTACAGCTGCAATGCTATATTAACCAGTAGCTCCGTTGCTAAATAAAAACAACAACAAAAGTTATAATATAGACAGTGAAGGGGAGAAATCCAACATCACCGAGAAATCCACAATCCACAGCAGGTCACAGATAAAGAGCTTCACAACATAGGATGATCATCCAATATCAAAACGCCTCGGGGGAATATCGTCACACACGCACACATGCCATGTTTCTTTTGGCCGAAATATATAAAATTGACAATATCGGCCTGTTTGCAATTTTCTTGTTTTTTGTTTTAAAATATTTTTTTTTCCTTCTTCTGAACCCAGAAAAAAGGATTTAGCCCATGGCAAACCAAGTAACGCTGACGACAACGTCCAGACCCCGCTCTTCAGCTCCGGGGTACTTGAACGTCCACATGCCGTCCCGGTTCACGTCCCAGAAAGCGCCAGATGCAGAGTGCATGCCTCGCTTGCCGACTTCCTCGGAGCCTCCGGCGGCGGCTTTGTCGACAACGCCTTGCTGGACAATAGTGCTGTTTACCGTGAATCGGTAGGGCGGCGCGGTGGAATTTTGGTCGGGTGTGGTTGCGGCGATGAGGCCTTTCAAGACGGAGTTCTGCACATATAAGTATACCGTCTCCGGTCTTGGTTGTGTGGTGAAACGTACAATGATCGCAGAGTTCCAGGAGCCCACGAGCAGGTGGTCATAGCCTTCGGACTTGTTCAGGGCGGCATCGCATGCCTATTACACAAGACCAGCAATCTCGTTAGCCATGACTTTTTTCTTGTCTTAACTTCTGACTTTCTGCAACTCAACACCATTGCCATTTTTTGCCCTTGAACACGGCGCATTTGTATATGGTATCGATAACAGGGCTTCAATGACGAACCTCAGTCGCTATCTTGGAGAGCTCAGCGGGAGGGACCGGCTAGAGCAAGAGAAATATTAACACGATGAATTTTTGAGTGAAACGCGTTTTCTGGTTCAACGCACAAAAGCGGCAGGGGCAGCTTCGACTGCCATATCGGCTCAGATATCGATGTAAACAAATGAAGTGTTTGTGACTTTGGACAGCAATGACAAAACGCGCGCGGGGATTGGCGGAGCGCGATTAGTATCTTTGTAACTGAAAGTGGAGGCGTTAGCAGTGTTGTTGTTGTGATGACACTCGAGTATAATGCGGGGGCGCTTCACGGGGGAATCGGGATGGAAATGGGACCGGGGAATTGGAATGAGGCATAACAGACAGTCAAGTGGGCTTGCGGAGGATGAAGTGAGCAGTACCTTTGTTGGCTTCTGTCGAGAAAAAGTCCGAAGTCGCGTAATGTAAGGGAGAGTGTGTTTGCGCTGAGTTGTGGCGAGTGAGAGTCAGTGTGTGTGTATGTGTAGGGAGCAGATTGGTGTTTCGAAATTCGATGACAGCCGCGCGCGCAACATCATCGCCAAAACCTCCGCTCACCGGAGAGCGCATGCACACTAGCCGTGTTTGGGTAGCAGATTATGTAATGTGTTTATGCCCACATTGGGAATAGCGGTGGAACTAGGCAAGGTTCGGCAGGCGCTCCCAATCGCCAGCAACGATAGCGGCACGTGAATGGCCGACCAGATGCAGCACTCGGGCGGGGCTTCAGAGCTTGCTTGAAGCTTCACGCTTTTCTCAACGTGCGTTTTTCCATCTCCAAAGCATCTTTGAAGACTGGTGATATTGTTAGCTTGGGCGGGAGATCATTCATCTTGAATACATCATTTTCACGGTACGATCTGTCCCTCAATTGGCCGCTGGAGACTTTTCGTCCAATGTGGCGGTTGAAATCAAGGCGGTCGGAGTCAAGGCGTCCTGAGCTCATGAGATCTGCGTTCGTACTCCAAGAAGGATTGAACTGACCCCTCAAATAGACCACAGAATAATACACCATGTCGTCGCAGCCTCTCCTTCAGACCGCGCCCGGTATATCATACTGACCACAACCCCCAACTTCGATCTTTACTGATGAAAGAGTAACCAGGCAAGCGCATTGCTCTCCCCACTCGCGTTGAGCCCAAGGTCTTCTTCGCCAACGAACGAACCTTCCTCTCATGGCTCAACTTCACTGTTATTCTCGGTGGTCTTGCCATCGGCCTTTTGAACTTTGGTGACCGCGTCGGCCGCATCTCGGCCGGCCTGTTCACCATCATCGCCATGGCCGCCATGATTTACGCGCTTTTTACCTTTCATTGGAGAGCGCAGAGTATCCGGAAACGTGGCCAGAGCGGGTTTGATGACCGCTTTGGGCCGTCGCTGCTTGCTGTCGCCTTGCTGGCGGCTGTTATCGTCAACTTCATTCTCAGAATTCGGGAGTCGGGAAAGTTCTGATAACACTCATTTTTACCAGGCCGTCGCAAATTGGAGGCTTGTCTTCCAGTCTATAGAACGGGGCTTGGCATTCAATTCGAACCAGCCCAGTCAGAGCGAGCATTGTGGAAAAGTCATTGAGTCGCTCCATATCGTCATACGATTTATTTAGGTGTTGTGCCATTTGCATGTATGTACTTGGAGTTTAGGATTGCTTTTGCTTACGAGAATTGATTAAGCATGTTGAATATTATGAAAGTAAAAAATCCACTCTATCTTTTATCTAATATGGCATTCCACACGGCAAGCTGTTCGGCCTTGTCTGCGGAACAACTAGCAAAATGCCAGCCTCCAGAATGCAGGCCGAATCTGTCATGATCTCCTTGAGCAGTGAAAGCACATTGTGCACCCTCAAGGTCAACAGTATTTATACCCAGCAAGAAATTGAGAAGAACATTCATCTGTTTCTTGGCCCCTGCACCGGAGATACCAAGGATATCATATTTTTCTTCAACTAGTAATTATGTGCTACACTTGCTCGACGTAGTAGTCGGAACTTCGTACTCTGTTCTTCGTTCCGTGACTTTGGCCAGAGATAGGACAGCCAATACGACACCAAGGAAGGCATCGTAGCCAGGAGGGAGTTTACTCTCTCGAGAATTGACTTGTCGGTGATTAGTGACCTTGGCGCAACAAGGATTAAAAGCCTTGACGACGAAATAAATCACCAGGATAGCACAAGAGATATCGCCTACTTGCCCAATATCTTAATTTTGGCTTCTTGTCAGATACAATGGTTCAACGGTGCCAACTAGGGCACAAGAGGTCACGCAGAATATTAGTAATCACTTGTTTATATGCACTTAGTATACTCCATATAATTTCAAGTATTCCATATGTGATTAATATAACATGTCTCTGCTTCCTTAACCTTGATAAATCATGCAGCGACTTAACACAAAAGAAATGGAACCTTCGTGAGTCCCTTGTAACTGGTCACATACCCCGTTTGTGTTCGAGGTCTAGTCCATCTTAGTGTCATGCAGAGTTTGTTTCATAAATGGTAATACAGCCGCCTTGTATCCGCCTTGGGTATAGTAGTGTTGGTCAAATACACGAGTGACGACACAAAGCTATGAAAAGCGAAGATCGACATACTTATTGGTCTGGGATCGAGACTAATGAATTCAAATCAACATTGAGGCGGCGGATCGTATTTTTGAATCTCAAGATTGGAATAAATCATTAGATCAGGGTGAGTGCAAAATCGCTGGATTATACTACGACAGTGCCAGTTTCGCTCCAGTATCTGTATTGTGTGCATCTTACTGTGACTGGAGTCGGGTTTGTATACTGGTTGAGCTACAGAATCGGCAGTGCATCAGACGGTGGATGGGACTATCAGTTGATGTGCCTCTTTATTTCTTTTAGGATAGGATTTAGTAAGGTTTGAATTTATGGGTATATATAGTAATAGACTAGAACATTTAAATATTAGGAATATTTACCTTCACCTGCTGAATGGGATTTCAAAGATAAATATATATCACAAATAGCAGTGGTTATAAATAGCCGACTTTCAACATCGTACATGTAGATCAACCTACCTGTCTGATATGTAACTCAAAAAACAATAAAATGTAAAAAATATGTGTGTTACCAGTAGCATTCAAAATTCAAGAGAGGTCTATGGGTGCCTTATCAATGACTCGGGTATATAGTCGCCGAGTGGCACAGACCTCAGTGTTGGCGTGTAGTCTAGATTGCAAGATCCGGGGTTGATTGGCTGCAGCATACGGGAATCTCTTGGCTAGTATACTCGCTAGGCCTTCTGTGACGAGGCTATGACGGTACCACCGATTGTCTCACAGATGGCTATGTATTAGTATGTACATGTATAGGGCAAGTGGTTGTAATTGGGAATAATCTACGGAGTAATTGTAGCAGTGCAGTAAATTGACAAATTTAATCATATGACAATATATATGTCCATACAGATAGCCAAGTATTATCTTCATACATATATATAGCCATAAATATATATGTATATACGTACATACAGTACCCTGAGACGGAGACGGAGTAAATACGAAGTTTACGAACCAGGAAACACGCCAAGACCGGACCCACCATGCGGAGATCCGAGACGTGTGCTGGACCCGCCCCACTGCGCTAGCTGCAGGGCTTGACGCCTTGCATCATCCCCGTCGCTCCTTGTCTCACGGTGAGTCATGCCTCCTTTTTTAGAGAAGAGTACTCCGTAAACTAATAAGGAGAGTACGTACTAAGTACTACTAATATTCTCAAAAATTAGTAAAGTAAAAAAAAGGCAAAATATCATCAAATTCAAGCAAATAGTAATAATTCAAACCAAAACCCGAAGACGAAATCAAAAACAGCTTATCGACAAAGATAGAACAGACACAATAGCCAGCCAATCGCCCATAGCCGGCACCGCCCACGCCGCGCAGTCTCAGCGTCATCCCTTTCCCGGTCGCTCTCCCCCAGTATTATTAATGATTGATCTCGTCATTCTCGACCTGATCCTCGCTCCTTGTTGTTTGTTGTTTGTTACTTTGTGCCACGAATTATAATTGTTATCTGCTACGTATTCTTATTGTATTATTAACTAGTTTTTTGACCATGTGTTGGTAACTTGGCTGCCCTAACCCCAACCCCTTTCTTCTTCTTCTTCTTTTCACTCTCTTCCTCTTCTTCTCCTTCTCTTCTGCCACCTTCTCCCTCCTTCCGCGCCCTTCCACCCTCCCCCCCTTCCTTCCTTCCCGGCAGCACGGTAGCCTCTCCGCTGGCACTAACGTCGGTGGGCCGTGGCATTTCCACTTCCAGAACTTGCGCGCGCTCCTTCCTGCCGCTACGCCTGTACCTAACAGGTAGCCCCCTTCCTCTTCCCGGCCCGACAGTGGACTCGCCTCGCCTCGTCTCGTCCGTGCTCCTGCCCTGTGTTTAGCCACCGCAGGCCTTTGTTCGTTTGTTCGCGACGTGGTCTCTCTTCTTTCTCCCTCTCTCTCCTGTACAACCAACAACACGATAACACAACAACAATCACCTCCTCACCCTGCCTGTGTCTTGACGCCAAGCAGCAGCAGCAGCGCTTTATTACCACAGGATCCGAGTCATTCACTCCAGCGCGCATCGCATCGTCGCACGCCTTGCACGTGAAGTTTGCGCCCGCTCGCCTGCCTATCTCCTAGACAAGGCTGCTGCTCTACAACCCGGCTGCTTCCGGACTTTTGCCTACCCTTTCTCTGCCATCATCGGTCAACACACGACACAGTCGGCGCTGACGTCGTCAGAGAACTCCGATGGGTCTTTTCTTCGTGCGCGCACTGACAGATATCCGCTACTGAGTGGGCCGATCGAACCCTCAGCCAACATCGCGACCAACGCGGCTCCAGCAAACGCCCAGATGGCGTTGTCGCAAGGCATCTACCGTTTGCTGCCCTGGACATCCAGCATAGGCGGAAACAAAGTCATGGCCGAAATGCTGGTGACTCCCAATCAACACCACTCTCCTGTCTTGGGGCCCACCCCTGTCCTTCCGACGACGATGAAACGCAAACGGGACGACGGCGACGACAACAGCAACCATTTGCTCGCTGCCTTGGACGAAGTGCCCCCTACAAAGCGTCGCATCACGAATACGGATGCACCAAGTGTCGACAACAGTCATACTACTTTAGAACCGTCAGCGCCCAAGCAAAACTCAAACAACAACCTCACTTCAAGCTCAAAGTCGACTGGCCCCGTTGAAACCATAGTTGAATCGAATCGGTCTGGTACCGATGGTCAAGAAGTCCCGCAACAAGACAAGCAAACGCCAAAACCAAAGAAGATGGATATCGACGCTTTGCGCCAGTCGGTGGATGCACAACTGAGTCTGGAGGTGCTTCTCAAGCACGACGAACTTCGTCTTATCGACCAAGAAATCGCCAAATGCCAGGTCGCTTTGGAACAACTGCGTCGATGCGCTGAAATCCCATACCCTGCTTCGGCGGTATCTGGCTTATCGCAGTCGGTCAGCAGTGGCGTAGGACACGCCATCCCGTACCTCGGAAGCGGCCCGCCTCCTACATCGCCGTCGCCGTGGGGTGTGGTCGACGGTCCCTATTCTCGCCACTACGCTAAATGGTTGTTGCCTGACCCGCGGTTTGACGGTGGCGAAACTCCGGCTGCTCCTAACTACGCATACACCACAAGGGGAAATGCTGCAGATAACGCCCATGCTGCAGGCAAAACAACACGTGCCCAACGGGGCGCTGTCAGCACCAGGCTGCAAGCTCTACCCAGCGGCTATCCGCCGCCTAAGGATAAAGCTGGCCCGATGATCATCAAACGCAAGAGCGACAGTCAACTGGTCAAGCTAGTGTGCATCGACTGCCGAAGATACGATTTTTCCAGCACCCAAGGGTTTATCAATCACTGTCGTATTGCACACAGCCGTACTTTTGCCAGCCACGAAGCAGCTGCTGAGGCATGCGGAGAATCAGTGGATGTGGATGAGGCTGGCGCCGTGGTCGGTGGCCCTCCAGAGCCGTCAACCAGTCCGGTTGTCCCTGGCTATGTTCATCCATTGATTCGGTCTGCGCCTGCTATCGATCGAACATCTAAAGACAACAAATCGAAGCAATCAAGCACCCCTCGGAACCCATCCACCCAGAGAAATACAACTGCTGTTGGATCTACCCCCAGGAGACGTACAACCGGAATATCGAATTCTTCTTTTATTGCGTCTCCTGCTGCCCCCCATCTGTCTTCATTTTTGGCCGATATGGGCTCAGGCCTGAATTTGGGTGAGATCGTGGGCGATGCCAAGACTACGGTGGACATGAGCACATGTATGCCTGAAAGTGAGTCGGAAGATGAGGGTGACGGCGTAACACCTGTCACTGAGGATCGACCACTGGCCGGTGCGCGCTTACCCGCTCGTACTACCATGCCTCAGGCTGCGTCCCAGCGGCCAACCAGCAGTAAAGGCCACGAGGCGGCGCGATCTCACAACATTGACACGCCTTCGAGAACAGCTACCTATGTATCTCCGTATCCTCCCTCGACCACACCGGGGCCATTGAATCTTGAGGGAGCGCACGCTATGGACCCGATGGACATTACCGATAACCTTAGCCCTCACACTGTTGAGTCCAACCAGGCGCCTAGCTTGGTTAGTGACGATGAAGATGAGTTTGAGGCTGCTTCAGACTCGGAAAGCCTTAATCTCAGCTCATCAGAGGCAGGACACGAGGATGAGGAAATCGATGACATCGAGGTAGAGGATGACGAAGGCACTGCAACGCCGACAGCCCCAGAATCGAAATCCGACGTTATGACCAGCCTGAAACGGGGTCATGGCAAGAAAGGCGACCGAATCCTTGCACCTGCAATCGTCTCTTTGAACGGAGGCCAAGAGGGTCGCCGGGTTAATTTCGTGAAAGGCAGTTCACCATCGAAGCCCAAGAAAGATCCCCACTCTAAGCAAGGCTGATAGCACATCGGCGCTGTTGTCTCGTACAACGTTTGTTCAATTCTTATTCTTCTTTACAAATCCTAGTTTGCGAGACATTGCGGGCCAAGAGCAGTGACTTTTGTTTTATACATACTTGGCAAATCTCCTTTCTTCGATTGACTGTGTTAGTGTTATTTTTGATCTGGTGATTGTTGGAGAGTGGATCGAGGATCTGCTGTTTTGGCCACCAGTGTTACGATTATGAGATTTAATTTACTGCTTTGCAGTTTTAACCATTTTTGAATCACTAATTAAAGTAACATTCAATCCGGCGTAGAAGCTGTCTAATATAATTAGTTGTAAATACGGCAGAATTCTACCGCCGACTTATCTACCGAGCTGGTCATTGGTGGTGCTGTACACCGCCTCAAAAGTTTCCGGCAGAAATGAGACATCGCGCAGTCGCTTTTCCTGATTCAGTCGATCAATTGGAGACTCTGTGGTAGCTCTCATTCTGTGGCTGCTGTGACTTTGCAATTGGAATCGGCCGGCGGAGCTCTCGGTGGTTTTTCCAAGGTGTACATTATAAGACGCCTGAATTGTGAATTTCGAGCTGTCGACAAAGAAAAGTCGACCCTGCCTGTCCCCAAAGAAACAAAGCGAAAACAAGACAAAAATGTCTACCTTCCCCTCCTTTGCCTCATGGGACATGACCCGTTCCACCTTCACCCAGCTCCTCGATTGCTACCCCACCACCCTGCGCGAAAGCTGCAAGCGCCGACTGATCGCGACCGCGGAGCGAAAACACCGAAAACACCCAGAACGCATGAACTACAATGACCCCGTGTTTGATAGGCAGGCCGATGCGGTGGTTGAGCTGGACCGTTGGCGGTTTGAGGTGCTGCCGCAGACGGTGAAGAATCGGAGCGAGCAGAAAGAAGAAGAAGAAAAAAATAGTAATCAAATACTCAAACCCGGGGAGGAGTATGAGGGGATGTTCATGCACAAGGACGAGGCGATTAAGCTGTTGGATTGGAAACTGTAAGATCTTAAGTCTCATAACTGATGGAGACATATTGCTAAGTGTGATATCTAGAAAGCGCGGCCGTTTCCGTCCTCAATTGGGCGGAATGATCAAAACCAACAAGCCAGTGGTCGTGCGCAAGTCGACGGCAGACGCCTACAAGGCCGTTGTTGACCAGAAACCCACTCGCGACACGATAGACGAGACATTCCCCAAGACGAGCCTCGACACGCTGACTGCTCCGCTGCGCGCCGTCGGACCAGCCATGGCTTCCCTCATCCTCGCCGTGGGCACCGAGGGCCAGGCCAACGAGATACCGTTTTACAGTGATGAGTTGTTTCTCTGGCTCTGCGTCGACTGGTTTCCGTGCTCCGAGAAGAACCGCGCCAACTACAAAAAGGCGGCGCGTATTGTGCGCAAGGACGGCAGTGGGCTGAATCTCAAGTACAATATGCTTGAGTACCGGCAGCTGTATGAGGAGGTGGTCAAGCTACTGGAACGTATTAACAGTGACGAAGAAAAAGCCAAAAGTGAAGACGACAATGGCCGTGATTTTACAGCTACGGATATGGATCGTGTTGCCTACGTGCTGCAGCATCTCGCAGCGTCGAACTTCCCCGATGCGGCTGAGATTGTGAAGCAGGATCAAGCCTCCAAGAAGGAAGCGGATGAGAAGAAGAAAGAAGATGAGGAAGACGACGACGAAGAAGAGATTCTCGGAGTGAGCAAGCCGCAAACGGGGAAGAAGCGAAAGGCCGATTGGAACAAGAGGGGCAAGACGAAGAAGGTGAAAGCATAGTGCTTTTTCCATCTTTTTTTATGATCATAGTATGTGTAGTAGATGTAAATGTTATAATTAAAGCGTTTTACTGCAGTATTCTAAGGACGTATGTATGTAGTATGCGGTGGGCCAAGCGGGACGCTAATCCGCGATCTTCCCAGGTGGTGTTGCGGCTCTGCTGTAATTGAGTTTGCCTTGGGCATCATCATATCAAGCATAAGCTAGGCATATTATCTAGTTGAATGTGATTACTTCTGTTCTTCGACCCCGGATAGCTTTGTAGCAAGGTGACCGCGTGAACATTCAAGTATATTTTGCAAGGATATATTTGCCGCTGACCGCTACCTCCGTAAATTTATATATCCAGATACATACTGATCAAATGATGGATAATAGGCGTATTGCTGATAAAACCAAGCCAGTCACTGTACAGCATGATTGTCCTTCCTCAATCAGCATCGCTCTCATCAATTTTCCGTTGTTTTCGCCATATTGTTGATATTAACTGACATTGCTTGATTTTCAGTGTGGATTGTTGTAGCATCGATTATTTCTTGTGACCCCGTCCTACATCATCTTATTGTTTGGATCTTCAAGTTTTCTGGGTATTCGTAGTGTAGATTATCAAATGTCGTTACCATTGACAGACAAACATGGAGGTGAGTTGTAGCAAGAGCCCGCAACTTGTCTGGAAACTAACAACTGACAACTTCTAGCGCATACAGAAGAACAACATTTGAAGTGTCGTCGCAGCGTTTCACACAGGTTTTGCGTGTAGGAAGTTTTGGAGGAAGCGTATGGGAGCTATTTTACCTATTTAGGGCGAATCTATCTGAGCAGGGCCTTTTGTCTCATGAACTGAAATTTGAAGAAGATGGGCCGAGTATTGACGGAGAAGATATGTTGATCACAGATTTCGAGAATGAAATATACACTGTTATGATTGAGCATACACAAATGCGTTGTAGCAATTTCAGTGAGACATGAATTTTCCCTAGAGAGTCTGAATATACAGGAGATGATGAGTTGTTGATCAGACACCTCTCCTGTAGGTAGTATTACTAGTTTTCCTACAGTAGACGTGTCGCAATGCGACAGAAACAAACTTCCGACCTGTCAGACGCGTTCAACAATATTGAAATAGCGGTCACCTGGAGTTACCTTCAAAACAACAGTGAAGATATCTTGGGGGGTTCATTTCACTGTTGTATGTTTGCCATGTTTTGATTTATTCAGCAGCGAGATCCGATTAAGCACTGCCGATCAATAACAACTGCCATCTTACATTCTAGACCCTGACAAGGATAGGGTAATTGAATAACACAAAAAGGTGTGGTGGCATTCCAGAGTCCCCTGGTTATATTACTGTATTGACAATACAATAATAAGTGGGATGCGCCTTCCGAATCGGGAAAGAAGGGGTAACTCCTGTGTTATTATTGTTATTATTCAGATCCTGCATGGCAGATGCTGTATACTACGATATGTAGGTATGTAGGTATGTGGTTTTATGTATTATTGAAATAAATGACGCAGTACAGTGTTGTTTGTATTGTCCTTCGAGTTGTCGTCGGTATATAAAGCGTTCCTTCCTCCCTTGCTACCTTTCTTCACCTCCATCCCCCCCGCGTCCATTCTTCTCTTCCCCAGTCGCACCTCACAACAAAACCACAAGCCAAAATGCGTGCCACTACTACAATTGCCTCGCTGCTCACCGTGGGCATGGCAGCAGCCCTATCTCCGCGTGCCACATGCGCTGCTCAAAAGTACGTCCTAACATCTTCTCGCATATCTGACTGGAATCTAACCGTCCAAAAAACAGCATCCTAGACGCCTGCCTCGCCTCAACCACACCCCAGCTCAAAGCCTGCGAGGCCAATGACTGGTCCTGCCTGTGCGACCAGAGCACCAACGTTCTCACGTACACTACACTTCCCCTCCCTCAACCCATGTTTCCTTCCACCAACTAACTGGTATTTACAGCTGCTATAACAACTGCCCCGGCGACGAAAACCAATTCGGCGCCGAGCAGACCCAAACATCCTACTGCAACGCCGCCAAAGCATACGCCACCACCACCAGCACGACCTCATCTACCACCGCAACAGCTACCGGCGGTAGAGGCTCGTTCACTGCTGCCAAGGGCGCGGCTTCAATGACAGCAACCAGCTCTTCCGCAACCGAGTCATCTGGCTCGTCTTCTTCGTCGTCGACTATGACAAGCTTTGCGCAGTCGTCGTCGTCGTCGACTGGGGCGGCTGTGGCTGCGGTTGCGACGGGTCATATCCAGGGCGGTCTTGTTGCTGCGCTTGCGTTGGGGTTGGGTGCTGTTCTGTAATGGAAGTTTAAGTACTCGAATGAGCGAGGCTTGGGGGTTTCGTTTCGATCAGGTGGGATTCAGTTAGTTTGATATGCCAGGATTTGTTAACCGGCTGCACACAATACATGTAATGTAATGTTTACTTTTGCAAAAGAAAGAATCGAATAATTTATCCATTCAAATTGCCAAGCGCCAACACCTGCATATGTTAAAGAGATATCAGAAAAGAAAAAGACTTGCAGGACAAAATACATGTAGTTTCTGTACTATGGTCAACCCCAAAAAAATATACACACCAGCTGACAGTATTCATAAAAGGAGTGCGTAGATAAGGTAAGGCGGTAAAAATGGTGGCTGTCATATAAAAATAGATGAAAATAAAGAAAAGAGAGACAGACAGGTATTGCGCCATAACAGAGAGAGAGAGTTTTGAAACAGCAACATGGGCTAGGAACGAGAAGGGGAAAAATGTTTTTTCTCAAAACACACACATAGTAAAATTCTGTTCAACGCAACAAAAACCACCCATTCTAGGTGACCGGAAACCAGAAAGATAGATATATCAATTCAATATACCATTCACTAAGTGCTGCTTGTACAATGAACTTGAATGGTCTCATGGAACAAGATGAACCTCAACGTATTCTGATTCTTTCATTTCAAACCTACTCCTGTCCGAAACCTAGGGTTTCTTCAACCGCTATAGACAGTTTCTGCTGCAGGGCTTCATTGGACTTGTACGGTGGAAGGTCGAGTCGGTTGAAGCTGATTAAATTAGCCAAGTGAATTCAAGTCAAACACAAAATAACATACCAGGTGTGTGACTTCGGAAGTGCGTTAGGGTCTCCCGATTTTTCAATTGTAAACCGTCTCGGTCCGTCCGAACCCTGCAAATCCTTGAATCCGTTGACTGGGATACGAGACGTGCCCGTGGCAAACTGCAACAGTCGCGACTTTTGCTCTGCGTCCCAACTCCTAATAATTTTCCAGAAGTTCTGGATGACCTCGTCTGATTCTTGGTATCCACGGTAATCTGTATGCTTCTTCCAATCATCAACATCGATATCGGCAATACCGCCAATCAGCAACTCCAACTCTCGCTCGTCAAACACATTCACCAGGTCCTGAGGAATGAGCTCGTTGAATCCGGAAATGAATGCGTTAAATTGTTGCTCAACACGCTTTTGAATCTTCCATTCCGTGACAAGCCTGCATACATTAATAAACCTTCATCTGAAAATTTCGTGCAAACTTACTCGACGTATTTTCCTTTGTTCTCGTCCGTGACGGGAATGTTTCTCCCATCGGGTATCAAGTCAATCGTATCTCGCTCCCCAAACTTCTCATCGTCGATGGAAAAGGTAAGTTCGACAATGCCTTCAATTTCGTTTTCACTGCAACAATTAGTATCAATCGATCGAAGAAATAAAGAAAAAAAAACCTACAGTGTCCAGGATAAATTGCGGTGGAAATCCTCATCGACACCCTCCATATCTTGCAGGGTGACCTTCTTTCTAAGCATCATCTTGTAAAATGCACCAATAAAGAACGAGTCCAGGAAGCGTCGGTGGAAGATGGCAAGTCCAACAACACGTCCAATAAACTTGAAGTAGTTCAAATGCTCGGGGTTGATGCCGGAATGTGGGTTTATTTGAAGAGTATAATTGTCGTGTGCAGAGTATTCAAAAAGGCAATAAAAGGGATTGAACATTTCGTGAGATAGAAGGAAAAAGTACTCCCTGGATAAAATTAGTATCTTTTGACACATAAATTAAAAAATACTGTCCTACCGTGAGAGTCCACCATAATCCAAACCGTCTTCTCCATCAAACTTGATCATCAAGCGCTTCTTCAGATCCGACGCGCTCTGCCGCATGATTTCTGCATAAGAGTCTTCAAAAATATTGCTGCGCCGAACCTTGATATGGCACTGTCCAGACATGATTCGTAACGCCGGCTGGGATCGGAAATAGATGAGTTTGCGGCGGAAATCTCGCTTATACTGCGGAACGCCTTGGTCGAGAGAAGAAGGAAGTCGGGGGTCATCCCAGGTAGTCGTCTTGGTGTTGTGGTCCACAAAATATACACGAGCAGTGTTGGTCAGTCTCATTTCCCATCCACTAGGTAAAGGACCCAATTGTGAAACGGTTTGCTGCTGGAAAGTGGTGTTCCCTCCGCCAGCATTCTGTCCATATACTCGAATGTAATGTTGTCGACGGGGATCAACCCAGGTCGTAGTGCGGGTGTTGTGGTCCACAAAGTAAGGTCGACCTTCCGGAGTCGTTCTCTGTTCCCAACCGGCGGGAAGCTCCCCGGTACCTGCTGTCGTGACTCCTGTCGCGGCCATTGAAACGGCGTTGGCCGCATTGGCAGCATTTTGCGCGCCGCCACTTCCGCCTGCAGGCGGCGTGGTTGCTGGTTGTGTTTCTTGCGGGTTCGGGGAACTGGCGCCGGTGCGATCCTCCGGCAGCATTCGACTTTGATGGGCTCTACGTTCCATTTGCATGTTCGCTTCTCGTTGGGAGCGCTGGGCGCTTTCGCTATAGTTCGCCGACGGCCGGTTCCAGGTCGTAGTCCTCGTATTGTGATCAACATAGTACGTCCGCCCTAGGTTATCCTCACGGCGTTCCCAGCCCGCAGGCAGCCGGCCCAAGTTATCTTCAAAGGAGCTCAAGTTTGTCCTTGAACCCTGTGCAGTTTGTCCATTAGATAGAGGTTGTGGAGTGCCATTTGTGGCTGACAGCCCGCTCGTCGGTCGAGCTCCCGAAGAAGCACGCGTAGGGGGGAATGACGGCGCTGAACCTGCTGCGACTGGTGATACAGCTTGTCCGTCTGCAAGGCTCGGGCCTTGAGAGGGCGGGGTTTGTATCTGCGGGACTGTCGGTGCCCCCGGAGCGTTGGGCTGAGACCTGTTGGCGCCATTTTGATTGGGGTTCGGGGCGGCGAGATTAGTAGACAGGTTGATGATAAGTTTTCCATGAACGACAAGGTTGTCGTTCGATTTTTTCAGATCTCGGGTGAGCATTTCTGTGATTTGCAAAGGTTAGAGAAATGCTTTTGACGAATGCCACAGGAGAAAATACCATCGCCCCCCATTTGAAGTTCAATCACATCGCCAATGCGCACATTGATGACGCCCAGAAACCCCTGGTCCTTCTTCTTGAACTTCTTCTGGTCGAAGATCTGAATGGCAAGAATACTATCCTCGTTGACTTTGCTATATTTCACGACCGCCCGAATTAGCGTGAATCATAAAAGTTGAAGCGTATGACATACAGATCAAAGGTCTCGTTCCAGTACGGGTTCAAAGTCTTCCTTATCACGGAGGTCGTGTGAGTCTGCTCGCCGCCGATTGTGGCGACAGCAAAAGGGTCAGGGAACCCTAGATATTGTTTAGCTTGATCAAAAGTAGGGCGAAGATGGGTGACTGGTAAACATACGAAAGACATCACGTTTATATAAACTATCAGCAGCGATAACTAGGAGAGGGTTAGTTGCTCGGCTTTATTTCGCATGGGATCGGACTGCTCACTCGTGAGCCTCAAATTTGGCTGACTACATAGAGAGAAGACAAGCGATTAGTACTCTGAACAAATGCCATTAGACACAGAAACCGATGGATGGAGACTCACGCGGGCAGATTGGAACCCATTCTTCGTTATACTGACGGCCTTCTTTTCTGGGCAAACGGGATGCGACCGAGGAGCCGGGCCAGTCGAAGAAACGGTCTTCTCTCAAAACATCCACCCCGGAAGGGTGCACAAAAGGTCGAAATTAAGGAGGAAGTGGTCGGAAACTGACAGCTGGCGTGCGGTTGATTTGGAAGTCGATTGTTTTTTGACGTCTTCCAGCTGAGAGGGCTGTCAGTGGTATGTCGACGACGGTTGGGGCTGAGCAGGCTTGCAGCGCGAGCGGGCGAGCCAATGACCAGCGGGGTAGGGGCAGCGCAGCTAGTTGACTTAGCTGGTTAGTTAGTACTAACTAAGTAATCGGATTGAGGTTTTTGCCGCGCTGCTGTCCGACCTGGCCAGTCGAGATCGAGAATGCTTGCGAGAGACCGAGAGATAGATGAGCATCAGGAGATGTTGTAGGGAGAAAAGAGAGAGGAGGTTGGTGCCGGTGACTGACTGACACGCACTTGCCTCTTGTCGTCAACAACGGCTGCAGGCCACAGCGGCTAGTTTTGCCTCAAGGCAGAAGAACCCCGCCTGGACCATTTTACAAGGTTACTGCATGAGGTCTGGCCAAATTAGTTTTGTTTTTTTTTTTCTGTGACAGATTTGTTTGACTAGACTTGTGGTGGATCTATCTGCACGTATGCTAGAAACGATTGTGGTTTCAAATGCTGCACGCCAGTGGCAAACGCCAAACTGGTGACATCTACATCTACATCTAGATATGGAGTACGCCTAAGAAATCATCAATCATTTCATAGTTGACTCGTACAGGTTCGCATTGATAATTCGATATACTCAAGGAAATCCTCTCATTTGCCCATCGTCGGCATGTGCTGTTATCATACATCCTCAACTCCAGAACCTCAAACCGGAATGTAAATAAGAAAGAACATGGATTATTATTATAAATGAGACGAATCCTTCCTTTGGACTGTGCTCTCCTGCCTTTCTGCTTTTGGACTTTTTTTTTACGCTTTTGTAATGCTTTTTCACGCTTTTTGGGAGGGGTTGCGAAGATCAAAGGGTATCTAGTAAGGAGAAAATCCACGACCCCGACCCCGAAAGCCTCCACGATATCCACCACGAGGTTGGAAGCCACCGCGACCAAATCCACGACCGCGTCCTCGGCCGCGGCCGCGGGCCATGCCTGGAAGGTTGGTGCGTTTGGGCGTCACCTTCTGGGAGAGTTAGCAATGATGATACTCGGTCAAGATGTTGCAAGATACGCACCTTTAAGTTGCGTCCGCGAAAGACGCTTTCATTCAACACCAAGGCTTGTGCAACAAGACTCGGCTCTGCGAATTCCACATAGGCATATCTATTTTTCCACAATGAGCAACTTGCCAACATTCCCAGCTTTTGCGCAGGTGCGTGTGAATGTGTGTATATGTGTATGTGTATGTGCGAGAAAACTTCAGGGAATGACGAACCCTTTAGGATGGCCGGTGAATTTATCCAACAAAATCGTCACGCGGTTGATCGAGCCGCAGCTCTGAAAGTGTGCCTGGATCTCCTCTGGAGAAGCCCCGTAGTCGACGTTGCCCACGAATATACTCCTGGCATCGATATCTTCCTTGTCCTCGCGCAAGCTTTCCGACTGCTCGTCTAGCGTCTCTTGCATTTCCCGTAGTTTTTGTGCCTCGGATTCCATCTCGGCGACCCGTTTCTTCATGGCGGCGATTTCTTCCTTTCCATATAGTCAGCAACTTTTGTATGCGGTGTGCGGTCTAATGCCCGTCAGTCGACGTACTTCATCATCAGCGCCTTCTTGCTGAGCCTTGAGGTGCTCCTCAGGCACATCGACTGCCTCGGTGGCCATTCTCGATAGCCTGGACGTTGCGCGATTTGGGGGAATTAACCGGGTCGTATCGATCGATGCTCCGAGATTTAACGCGAGCGATCCCTGTTGATGCGGCGGACCCTGACCTTTAAAAAGCGACAAGACGGCCAAAGAAGGAGAGCGCGCCTTGTGTGTGTATTTTTATCGGGTTCGAAAATTGGATAAAAGAGCGTGTCTTGTTGCTGCTGTGAAGGAGTCGGGGGCAGAGGGGAACAAACAATCTTTCATTCTCAGAAAGCGGAAGCTAGCTTGCCGTTTCGGGCCAAGTGACTGGCTGGGCCGGTGGGTCGGCTTTATCAGATATCCGTGCGGATACTGTTGATGATGGTATGTCTGGCATTTGTTGATTTACTTATTTTAGTAATTCTATAAATGTATTTTCTAAACATTACAGGCTATATTTCTCATGCTTTATTGAAATCAGTCTCATCGGAGTTGATGTGCCGTCTCAATCTATACGGACAATATTACTACAATACGGTGACAACCTTCAGTTCAAGTCATGATCCCATTATTTCTAGTGCGATGTAGATACAAAGTAATCGGTCTCAAGAAGTCGCAGCACCTTGCTTCCGGAAAGACACTTTTTCAACCGCGACTGACTCGGCTCCACTGTCGTCGGTTTTCAGCTGGTATACGTAAAGAACGAGCACGTCTCCTTGGACCTGTGAATAGTTAGAATGCGACATGAGTCAGTAGAGAAGAGAATTAGAGCGTACATCCATCAGGCAGAAGCTCGGCGTCGGTTCCTGGCCATCAGGCAGATAGCCCGTGGTAAAAGCACCCGTGGCACTTCCAGGATTGATAAAAAAGCGACCCTCCATCTCAAACGCTTCGAATCGATGCGTGCCTCCCCACAGCAAGACATCAACGTCCATCTGACGGGCAGCAATCAGCAAAGCGTCAGCATCGCCCGGCGGAATGATGGTATGGCCATGCGTGAATCCGATACGGAGACTGCCGTGAGTCACGACCTTGGACAGAGGGAGGTTGGGCGAGTCGACATCGTAGTCTCCCTTGACGAGCTGCAGGTCCGGAGCGATCTGGCGGAAGAACTCAAAGGTCTCGCGGTCGGTCAGATTGCCCAGACACAGAATCTGGCCGATCTTGCCGGGGGTGAGGAGTTTTTTGAACTATTGCAAATAATTTGTCAGGAATTTCGAATAGGGTTGCGCATATATCAAATCGTCAATTCTCACGCGCGCAGGCAGGTCCTAGAAGAAGAAAAGATTAGCGATGGCTGCCTGTCAATGGAGGCCTGTCTCAGATGGTACCGGAGCCCTGTCAGGGATAAAGAGGTCGCCAATGGCCAGCACCAGGCGCGAGGTCATCTTGATCTCGAAAGGGCGTGGGCTCACTGATCCATGCCCAGTAGGGACAGAGCAGAACAGGTGTGTTGTTGATGTTTTATAAGCAACTGCGTAGTTACCAAGTGAGCAGGAGCAACTGCGGGCGAGCTGCACCTGCCGCGGCGGGTCTGGCCCAATCACAAGCCCTGAGCCCTATGGACGGGCCGGATCGGGCTAGCGTGACGATAAGATATAGAACATGGTACAATTTAATTAATTAGTATGTATTTACATACAATCAATACAGTAGAGTTCTGAAAGGTTAGGCAGTATGCTAATAGTATCAATACAAATATACAATGTACGATCATGCCAATGCATTGCGTAATGCATCATACAACGACAGCCAGAGAGACCCGCCGTTTCCCGCGGGGAACAGCATCACGTGACCTCTCACACTCCACTGTTCGCAGCCAATGCAATCAATGGATAATAATAATAGTGATCGGTGATGTTAACAGTAGTACTACTGCTCATACTACTACTAGTAGCAGCAAGCATATCATCAAATGTGTAGAGCTAAATCACCCGTAATAGGAAATCGCGGCGTGCTCCAGGCAGGCGCCGATGGCGGAGGCTGAGTGGCCCGCCGCCCTTTCCAGTGTTTCTATTGTTTTCTCCTGTCGACTCAAGAGAACGATGCTGGACGCGGCCATCTCCGGTGTAACAATTACAGCCATCGCAATTGACTCAATTGCTTCCATCAACTGCGTCCATCCAGTCGATTATATACATTATACACCGTGACAGCGTCATCAACCCCCGGTCGGATCACCCCCGATCGGCTCACCACGTGAAAAAGCCGGCAAGACACGATAATCGCAGCGCGGCCAACCAAGGCAGCGCGCCGAAACCAGACGCTTTTCACTCTGGCGTCACGCAGCGGGCGGGGCAGCGCGAATGCCCGCCTGTCGCTCATCTCCAGGCACTTCGACCAGCGTTTGCCGCTGCCCGAGCTGCACACGCCGTTCTCGTCCGAGAGACAATCGCTCGAGCCCGACGACGTCGAATATAAACCCATCGACCGGCCCCTCCCCGCATCGCTCGCTACGCAACGCAACATCATGTCTTCGCAAGCCGCCCACAACACCCTGCTGATCCCAGGGCCCATCGAGTTTGACGATGCCGTCCTGCAGTCCATGTCCCACTATGCGTGAGTCTGAGTCTCTACAACTTAACCTCGGTGCTAATCCATACCAGCGAGAGCCATGTCGGCCCGGCCTTTGTCAAGACATTTGGCGAGACCTTGATCCTGCTGCGCAAGCTGTTCCAGACCACCGACCCCGCCGCTCAACCGTTCATCATCTCTGGCAGTGGCACGCTTGGCTGGGACCTCGTTGCCTCCAATCTGATCGAGCGCGGGGAAGACGCCCTGGTGCTGCACACCGGCTACTTTGGCGACTCGTTCGCCGCCGCACTCGAAACCTACGGCGCAAAAGCCACACAGCTGAAAGCGCCCATCGGAGACCGTCCACAGCTGCCCGAGATCGAAGCCGCCCTGAAGGAAAAGACCTACAAGCTCATCACCATCACGCACGTCGACACCTCGACCGGCGTGCTGAGCGATATCAAGGCCGTCGCCGAGCTCGTCCACCGCGTCAGTCCCGACACCCTTGTCGTCGTTGACGGCGTGTGCAGCGTAGGCTGCGAGGAAATCGACTTTGACGCCTGGGGTTTGGACGTCGTGTTGACCGCGAGCCAAAAGGCCATCGGCTGCCCGCCAGGTCTTAGCATCCTTATGCTCTCCGGCCGCGCCATCAACGTCTTCAAAACACGCAAGACTCCACCAGCCTCCTACTATGCGTCCATTGCCAACTGGCAACCCATCATGCAAAACTACGAGGCCGGAAAGCCCTCGTACTTTGCCACACCGCCCACCCAGCTGATCCACGCCCTGCACACGTCTCTCACCAGCATCACCGCAAACGTCTCTGAGCGGTTTGCCACCCACACCCAGGCTTCCGACAAAGTGAAAGCTGCCGTTGCCGAGCTCGGCTTGACGCAGCTGGCCACCAAGCCCGAGAACCAGGCGCACGCCATGACCGCCATCCGCCTGCCCGAGGGTCTCGTCGCGCCGGATATTCTACCGGGGCTTTTGAAGCGTGGAGTCGTTTTCGCAGGTGGTCTGCACAAGGAGATTGCCCCCTTGTACATCCGCTTCGGCCATATGGGCGTCAGTGTCACGGATCCCAATCGCAAGGATATCGATGGCGCCATTGTTGCGCTGAAGGAGGCTTATGCCGAGGCCAGAAAGGCCAAGGGTCTTTAGATTGTTGCCACGGATATATGATTTATGTACATAAAAAAAACACAAAGATTATGTTAAAAATTCGGGTCTGGTTATAGGTAGAAGTAGATAGAGCTGGTGGTATCTCTTTTACCAAAATGATCATGGTTATTTCAAACGTTACGAGCTGCACATGTATAAACCCTACTCAATTTCAAAAACGACTTACAAAGGTCCAAATATCAAGCGGGCAATTCAAAAATATAAATTCTCAAAAAACGACAAAAGTGCACTGTTGAAAAAAAAATGCATGTGGGTATGTTAATCGCTTGAAAAAAAAAAAGAAGAGAGTACTACATCTACAACAACCCCATCCGCCCATCAAACTCATTCTCCATCCAACCTATCCCCTCGATGTTATGTCTAACGATCAAACCGGGACCGAGATACAGTCGTTTTATTTTGTTAATGTAATTTTTTTACGACTCCGATTCACCTCTTCTAAGCGCCAGGAATGCGCGCACATCCGTCACGTATTGGAGAGCTTCGAGTAAGGGAACTATGTTGAGTAGCCCGCTATCGGTAGGATCGCTGATCCAGCCTTCTATCGGAATGGCATTATCTGTATCAAGTCAGAAGAAAACTCATGAATTATACGAGTGAAAGTTAGTGTGGGCAATGGCCTACCTTCGTGGAAGATGTAGCTCATTGGACTATTGTCCAGAATCATGACTTTGCTGAGGTCTGGCTCGACCGAGCTCAAGTCCTTAATGAACGCCCCATTGCGCAACGTGCAGTGCTGTCGGTAGTAGCGAGCATGGAAAAACTTGCGCTCTTGTTCGAGCCAGTCAATGACCGGGTCGGCGTATTCCTGGACGCTCGCTGTGAAGACAACAAGCTTGTACCATTGGCACACTTTACGCAGGAACTCGTCGCAGTGTGGTCGTTTGTGGACGTAGTAGAGAATCGGATGTTGAGGGACCAGTGTCGCTGGAGGCTCGCCGGAAGGAGCAGGGGCAGCCACTGGTGCAGCCAGCTTGACTTCGACCATGTGGCCACTGGACATGCGGCCGCCCTTGGCTAGCGAGTGAATGAGAGTTTCATCCAAATCTAGAACAAGCGTTTTCTGAGGCGTCCTACTAGCATATCGATTGGTGCCCATTGAGTACGAAGGCTGGCGAAGGGGGATAAGAGGCCGCGGAGGAGCAGGCATATGGGGGTATTTCGTGAGTTTGTGAGGAGAGGCAGAAGCAATGGGCGACTTGAGGCTCTCTG
Source organism: Talaromyces sp. R2412 (assembly GCA_023626135.1). Taxonomy (NCBI): domain Eukaryota; kingdom Fungi; phylum Ascomycota; class Eurotiomycetes; order Eurotiales; family Trichocomaceae; genus Talaromyces; species Talaromyces sp. R2412. The sequence goes on from JAMAGK010000004.1 coordinate 788,343, forward strand.
CCGCAAGAACTGCCGATTTCGAAGGCATAGAAGCATCGGGTTTTGACCCTGGTCGCATATCTATACTCTGGGACCGCCGCTTCTGCCGCTTGAATGTATCTTCATTGTGCAGTTTGATGCGAATAGACCTCCGAGGAGTGCTCTCGTCTGTAGCGAAGCCGCTATCGTGAGACTTGGACCTAGTATGGCGGGTTCCTCCAGTTTTCGATGGATTTGGAGCCGAGGCGTCTCCATCGTCAGACTCGGACGCAGACGATGTGATCATTGACGACCGCGATGAGGAGTTCTTAACTTTCCTTACAGGCGCGTTCCGCCTAGAGCCGGCCTTTTCAGACTCTCCCTTGTTACTGTGCGCAAGTGGTGGTGTCTTTTTAGAACGTGTGTCATTTTGAATTCCCATCAATCGTCGAGCCTTGCGGAACGGAACCATAGGCGAGTAATGCCCGTCGTCATCTCGGAACCCATGGGCAATGTAGACCCCAGGCGCGGCTATGGTCGAGAGGATGATTTCGATAGCGCCGGTGATGGCGTCAAGTATTCGCCAAGAGACCAGGAAAAGCGTGCTGTGTTTCGGGACCGCGTCAGTCTTTTGCAATTCGTAGATAAGCAGTGTTTTCTCGTTGATTTCCACGGTCCCATCGTGGGAAAAATCGGATACCGGGTCGTCGTCCTGCTGCTCTTTTTCATCGGGAGGAAAACCGCGGTGCAATTGCTGCTCGCTGTACGAACGCGACTGTGCCAAGTCCTTGCGCGCTTTGACGCTGGCCTGCGAGAGATCGCTTTGCGAATGGGAGCGATTGCGAAGAGGTGAGCCCGAAGTTTGCCCGATGACCCGCGAGGAAAGGAAGTTGAGGGAGTTCATCTTTCAGCAACGGCCATGAGAGACCACGCAGCTCTCTGCAATAATTTGCGCATAGATCAGTACATTATTGATGTGTAGGGTGAAAACAAGAGTTCAACCAACCTCAACGCGCCTGCTGACGGCCCTGCATAAGCTGCTGCAGACACAGTCAGACGAACCTCACTGCAACACCCAGTTCCTGAGACTGAATCTTTCCCGACAGACAGGCGGGAATTCGGGCCTGCGAGGGAACGGGGCGGGGTCCTGGGAGAGGAGAAGGAGAGGAAGAGGAGGAGGAGAGGGGGAGACAGGCGCTTCTCGACTGAAGAGGGAGTGATGCGTTATGGTGTTGGTGCTTCACTAGGCGTCGTTAGGTCGGATGACGGCGATGTGGGGAGCGGCCAAGTGAGGAGTCGGGGCCAAGGCATGTGTCCGGCCGATCGTCCCTCACACACGCCGCAGACCGAGGGGCACTTTTTTTTTCCTTGTCGACGCGTTTGATACTACGCATTCATTCGTGACTGTGGGGGAAAATCACTTCTGTTTACAGCCTGACATTAGATCTACAGCTTGACACTTGTTCTGACTCACACACACATACGCACACAGCAGGATAAAACTGCTAGGCAGCATGGTCTCAAATTCTGCAGCCCTGACCCCAGGGCTGTCGTCGTTCCTCAAGTCCCTGAAAACTACGCCGATCGAAACGTCGATTGATAACTTAGTCTCGTGAGGAACCCTCTCAGTTTTGAGAATTGAAGGAGAAGAAAAACTTGGGATTGAATCTGACTTTACAGATTGCTGAAACGCCGCCAAATTCGACTATCGCGGTCTTGCGCAATCGCTACTGCCTACCTGCTCCTCCGAGTCGTCTCTGCCTTTCGAACCACCGATGCTGTGAAATTGATCGAACGAGTCCAGAGCGTGGGCAGACGGTTGATGGTCGCTCAGCCGAGGGAACTGGTAGTTGGAAATATTGTCAGACGGGTGTTGGGCTTGATCAGAGATGAGGCCGAGGACGAGAGGGAGGCCGATTTATTCATGGCTAGCGAAGCAGACTCAGACAGCCGGCCGCTCACTCCTCATGGAGTAGAGAGCCATTCACCCCCGCGTTCGCATGGAGGAGGTCTTGGGGTAGACGACCATATCATCCCCGTGCACGACAAGGATTCGCTGTATGTCCGCCATGAGGGTTCGGAACGGTCTTCGTCACGGCCCCCTCTGTCGACTACTCTGTCGACTAATTCTGTGCAGACACCGCCTGTCATCTCCATGTTTAGCTTGCTTCAGCATCCAGAGGTAGCATCCCCTCAGCCTAGCTCACCGGGCACCGCGTCTCCATCAGGAAGATATCAGGGACAAGGGCAGCACAAGGACATTCGTGCTGAGGTGCTGGACGGTATCGGCGAGATCATTGACGAGTTGGGCCAGGTGGATGACCAGATTGCGGGATATGCTCTGGAACATATCCACTCGAACGAAGTTATCCTCACCTACACCTCCTCGGCCACAGTCCAGAAATTCCTTCTGAAAGCTGCAGCAAAGAGAAAGTTCACAGTTATCCACGCCGAATCCTACCCAAACAATCATGATGCCACTCACAGCCGCGTCAGTGGCAACCATGAAAACGACGAAGAGAATCTCAACGTCGAATCTTTCCAGAAGCCCTTGACTGCATTGGGGATCACAGTCATTTTAATACCGGACTCTGCAGTCTTTGCCATAATGTCTCGCGTCAATAAGGTCATTCTGGGAACACACTCAGTCCTGGCAAACGGCGGCCTAGTCGCTGCTGCAGGCACGAGGGTTATTGCCAGGGCGGCCAAAGTTCACCAAACCCCCGTTGTGGTCGTCAGCGGAGTCTACAAACTGAGCCCCGTTTATCCGTTTGATACCGAGTCTCTTATCGAATACGGTGATGCGAGCAATGTAATTCCCTATGAGGATGGGGACTTGGTCGACAAGGTCGATGTTGAGAATCCGATGTATGACTATGTCCCGGCCGAACTGGTGGATCTCTACATTACCAACTTGTAAGTTGTTCTCAATTTTTCCTCTTCAATCCTCATTATGTTTCAGCAACTAACTCATCCTGTAGGGGTGGCCATGCTCCTTCATACCTTTACCGTATCGTTTCGGATCATTACCGAAAGGAGGATATCACCTTCTAGTAGGATTGTGCAATTCAGTTTGATCATAAAGCATGTGGAATGGGCCAATGACATAATGTTGTTATTTTACGAATAAATCTCATAAAATTTTAAGAAAAGTTTCATTTATATTTTTTTTGTGCAGGATGGAACAGCTGTTGCTGTCCTCAGGAAAAGAAAAAATGGCGGTATCGTCTAAAGAGAAATAAGGAAAAATTATTTCAAAACCCTTCCTTAAAAAAAGTTCATGACGCCGCTGGTTGATCACAGTGTTTCCATAATAATGATCCCGCACAATCAAGATCTAATTCCCTGATGCCATTATTGTGGTAAATTTTTCTGGGAAAGACGGGTTATAAGATCGTAAAAAAAACCCCATCAACGTTTTCCCCATCTTCGAAACCGTATTCTCGTCCACCGTACACTCTCTCACGCTCGTTATTCGCTTTGTGTTGTTTACGAACGGGGCTTCTCCTTCTTCTCCTTCCACAGGGCGGACAGACCGACACCAGAGACCTTGACGACCTTGAAACGGACACCGGGAATATCACCCTTGGCCTTGCCCTTGCGACCGAAACCGGCGAGGAGAACTTCGTCGTTCTCGTCGACAAAGTTGAGACAACCGTCGTTGGGGACTGCGACAACATTAGCATGTGGGTATACAAACAAAGATAGAGAAAAAGAAAGACATACCGAAAGCAGTGACCTTCTTGCCGTTCTTGATCAACTGAACCTTGACACACTTTCGGATAGCCGAGTTGGGCTGCTTGGCCTCAACACCGACCTTTTCGAGCACGATACCCTTGGCGTGAGAAGAGCCACCGAAGGGAGACGACTTGTAGGCAGTTCCGAGAAGACGCTTCTTGAAGGCCAAGTCGGACCACTTCTGGTCACGACGGTGGTCCTGCAGCTTGCGAGCGGCGTTCAAACCACGAGGCTTACCCTTACCCATCTTGGCGTGATGTCCGTGTTAATTCTGCAAAGAGAGAAGAGTTGTTAGAGAAACGATTCTTCGACGATTCGAGACTGTGCGACGTGTGGAAAAGGGAGAAGAAATTCTAGGGGCCAGTGTGCAAGTCGAATTGCAAAATTGGGCTGTTGTGTGAAAAAACCAGTTCGCGAGGATAACGTACCGACTAGATGGATATGGCCGGATGGCGAGTGTTGATTGTCGAAAGTCGAAGTCGAATCCAACTCTGGCTGCGATGTTCTTTGCCTTGCGGGAGACGAAAATGTGGGTTTGTGCTCTAAGCGAAGTGCGGGTCGCCCAGTGCCTAAACGGGTTAGTACCGGAACAACCTCGGCCAGACGTAGCTATCACTGCTATCGCTGCTATCAACAGCTTCACTGACTACGATTACTACAATTAATATTTCAACAGTCATGTCTCTGTCTCCACGGCCAAAGCCTACTTCCAGGCTCAGCTCTCAGCGCCTGCCGCCTCCATCACTGTTCCAAGGACCGCCTTCACATAATGCATCAGATAATTCGCTGCAGGTTGGCCTGCTGCCCAGTACTCAGGTGTCAGCCATGGCCCCTCCAAGCGTTCTTAACCGTCCGACTTTCCAAAGATCGAGCATTTCAAGGAACTCGGCTGCTTCCTCAGAAGGAAACAGGAGCCTTTCTCCTTTCCTCACGCGAACGCAGTCGCAGAGAGAAGTCGACAGCGCCGAGGTGCTATGGCAGGAAATGCAAAACACGCTGGCCGAAGTAGAACTGAGCGCTTTCAGGGGGGAACATGTCTTTGGCGAGGAACATTCAAAGGCTCTCGAGGAACTACGTCTTAAGCAGCTCAAGCTAGCACAGGCTTGGACGAGAAGCGAAGTAGACGATATCGACCAAACCCATGAACAACTTACAACAACAACCACAAAAGACAGTAAAGATCAGAAACAAGAATCTGCGTCTGCCAAAGAAGTCACTACAGACAGCGCAGCGACGTACCAGGCCCTTGAGGCCGAGACCGAAAAGGACTTGCAGCAAGCTCGAAGAAGGCGCGATGCAAACGATCTGTATTTTGACCGTGTGAACAATGGTGTACTAGATGTTGTGGCCAGTCTAGAGGAAGTCGCCGAGGCCATGCGCGCGGTTGAAAGAGAGAGCAAAGATGTTTGGAGCGACAGTGCCAGTGTCCACACAGCGGCCCCATCAACAACTGGGTGAACGAATTGTCGACAGCATTGCCTTTATAACTTAAATTCAGCGAGAACCTAAAATCGCCGTCAATCGGAATCGCGCAGATCCCTACGATGACTCGAAAGCCGCGAGATAAGGTCGTTTCCTCGGCAGTATATCGATGGATGTTATAACTTACTGCGAGTTATTCAGTACCAACGCGAGAATTGCGCCATTGACAGTGCCAGACAGACCCGCCGGGCATCTTATCCCATGAAGTTCAAGGCCCTGGAGTTTAGATATCCTCTGAACTGATTTGATTTATTGCCTATCGACATGAAAGGCTATCAAATGTAACATACAGATAAAGGGTGAAACCAGAAAGCAGAAGTATATAATATCGCCAAACGCCATTGCTCATGTTCAAGTTCGTGCCTGACGGTTGAAAAACACATAAGTATCACGCTCATGCCTCCCAATGTTCAAAATAATGAAACGTCTCGAAAAGCTCAACACAATCAATCCCGTTTGACAAATCTCGATATCGTTTTAAAGCTCTCCGTGGCAGTTTGACTGACATCTTGCCATCGTAAATTCAGCGCCTTGTTAGCCAGCGTTTCCATCTCTTTATTCCATTGATGCTTGAGCAATTCCTCCGCAGAAGGTTTCTTCGCCGTAGTACTCGTATCTTTGTGTGGTGTTTCTTCCTGTGCAAAACTTCGATAGTAAGCCCCGAGAGGCGAGGAGATATCGTTCAAGATGGCGGCCTGTTCGCGAATGGCGTCTCGTTGCTGTATCCGTGTTGACCGGTGCACTTGGACACTGAGATAGAGGACCGAGGCTGTCAAGGTGAAACCGCTGAACTGGATGGCGGGTTAGATGGTGCAGTCTGCTAGTGATATAAGAGACGTACGAATCCGGTCATGAAGCCCATGGTGGTAGTATTAAATAGCACTCAAAAAAAATGACGATTCAATGATCATGCGACAGGTTTCCTGATGATTTGGACGCAGCGGTCAGGATTGTCGGGCACAGCTCATGTTCTCGGCCTGCACAGTTCGAAAATATCCCACAAAATGGCCTCTCGTTACTTATTTGGAGAGGAATAATATCAACGACGGACAAAAGCTTGTCGATTGTTGTTGAAGTCGATAAACCCAGGCGAGGATTTGGGAGCGCGGCTGATTTTATTGGCCGAGCCTAAAAGACGGCAAACTCCAAACCTCCGTCGAATTTCCGCAACTCTCGTGAATTAACGGCTCTTCTTCGAGACATCAACAAAACCTATTCTCAATTCTTCCATTAATTGAGTTTCAACACAGAAATCCTCTTTGTGCCCTATCCAAGGAGCCTCGACCAGGCCACTGGCCTCCTTTTCTGTTTTTTTTCTCTCGTCCCTAAAACAACAGCACAATGGCCGGAGGCGCAGCCAACTACCGCCATCTGAGTCGCAAGTCGTCTCACAGACAGGCCCTTCTCCGAAACCTCGTTACTTCTCTCATCAAGCACGAATCCATAACAACCACATGGCCCAAGGCCAAAGAAGCGCAACGCCTTGCTGAGAGGCTCATCACGTTGGGCAAGAAGAACACGGAGCAGAGCCGGAGGAGCGCTATATCGATATTCTATGTATGCTTCATATCTCGTTTTTTTTTAAATCACCATGAAACATATCTTGACTAACAACCCTCTAGACCCCCCATGAAATCATCCCCAAGCTCTTCGGCCCTCTTCGAGAACGCTATGCCAACAGACCCGGCGGTTACACACGAGTGCTCCGCGTGGAGCCCAAAAAGGAAGACCAAGCGCCCAGTGCCATTCTAGAACTCGTCGATGGACCCAAGGACATGAAATTCGCCATGACGGCACGAGTGCTCTCCCGGAAACGAGAACGGGGCATTTTTTCTCTTACCGAGTTGGATCAGTGGAACGTGCAAAAAGTCACACAGTTCCGGGAAGGCGGTGACAAGACGCTAGAAGAGGCTATTAAAAAGATTTCCTTGGAGGATAAGGCGAAGAGGGAGGAGGAGCAGAACGATACTGCTGAGTCTATCAAGGAGTCTCAGAAGAAGGAGTCCAGGATCTTGGAGTTCAAGAGTAAGAAGAAGGGCTACCCGCAGAGAAAACATTGAATGAGCATCTCCTAGCAGTTTTGGAGACATGTGAAAATATATGTATTTTTATTTAGGTGACTAATTCAGTTTATATCATTCCAAGCCATCAATTGATATTGTATCCTTGGTCTACATATGTACTCAATATTTGCGTAGTGTACGATGCCCTTGAAAAAATAGTATTAATCCGGACGAGCAAAACATACATTCACCTAGTGCTATGAGTTTGAAGTTTTTTATCCTGGTTCAAGTGAAAGAAGGCCAAATAGATGATGCATTGGCATGTTTTCGATAAAAAGCGCCGTGTAAAATGCCTGGATGCCTTTCCCCTCTCCTTTAATTTCTGACAACATAACCACACGCCGTTCATTATGCCAACAAGCCACTATGACAGAAAGTGACAATAGAACTTGGCACCTTCGCCAGCATGTTCAAATCAAAATAGATTAAAACAAAAGAAGTGAGCTTGCTCCTTAAACAATAGCCTTCTTTTTCCTTAATTTGACTTTGAAACACTTGTCCCTCCAGATACAACCAGTGGCCCATTGTTTGTTTGCGATGGGGTGTTGTTTGCATAGTGATTTGTCGAAATAGGTGGATTGCGCACGTTAGCGTCAAATTCTGAAGGAACCTCTGACGGAGGGGGTTTAGGGGGAAGATGAGCCGGAGTGCCCCATTTGGCGATCGAATCGTTATGCCCAGGGTGTACACCACGAGACACGGATGCCGGACCAGTAGCATTGTTCTGATTCCTGTTGTTGAGCATAGGTGAGACATGAGGCATTGGTTGGCCATTGTTCTCCATATAGCCTGTCCATTGCTGAGGGCTATTCAGTTGAGGATTGCCATACGACACATTATTAGTATGCGCCATACCCTTGTTTGGGTATCGATTTGTTGTCGAATTGCCTCCTGGTACAAAAGACCGAGTCTGTGGGTTGAATGTCGGCCTATTGTAGCTGCCAGGGACCGGGTGGCTGATCATGTTCTGCCCTGGCAAAGGGTAATGCTGATGAGGTTGACCATAAGAATACGAACCCGTATTCGCATTCATTGAGCTTGAAGGGTAGCCAGGCCACTGCATAGGGGTATTGCGTTGATTGGACGGCGTGTAATTGTTTTGATAGGGCTGGCCAGTCCACGCTGATGACCCATGCGGTGGTGATTGTGTAAAGTTTTGATGTCCGTAGTTATTCATAGATGACGGCGAACGGGTCTGCGAATGTCCCATCACTGGCGTGGGCTGGTTGAGGACAGCGTATCCTGAATACGGGGATTGCTGAGGCGCAGCAGGAGCCTGCCATGAAGCACTTTGTCCCATGTGGGACATATTCATAGGATATTGAGCCACACTATTCATATTCGGGTATACGGTTGAAGCATGCGTGTTCTGAGGATAGTTCATGCTAGGTGGCGAAGCACCCGGCCCAACCATGTAAGGATGTTGTTGATTGAAGGCCGTTGCGTTAGGCAATGCCACTGGTGCCGGTCCCGATGAGTAAGACACCCCAGGGTAATACGCATTGAACTGAGACCTGGCTTCGAAGCTATCGTCATGGGGTGTTCTCTGCCTAAAGTTCTTCTTTCGACCACTTGCTGAACTTGACCGAGACATATCTGCGCTGCTGTCACCAGTGGGTGATTCACCGGCTTTTGACTCAGGGAAGTCTCGGAAAATTCTCTCCCTGGCTTCTTGGTACTTTGCTTCACGTTCTTCGCGAGTCATTGCGGATCGGTCCTTGGCTGGCGTAGCTCCAACCGAGGATCCTGCGGCATCATCATCATTGGCACCATCCCCGTCGATTTCCGAGGCAGGCTTTGATGGTGCTGAAGAACTAGCTGCAATGCTACCACCAACTGATGGTCGATCACCACTTTGATCATTACGGCGCATAATCTTCATAGCCAGACCATTCGGTGAAGGAGTGTGGGTTGGATTGACAGGTCGTAGCAATGATAGAGGCGTGGGCCTAGTTTTGATTAGCAAATGGAGGGCAATTTAGGTGAAAAGGGAGTACAAACAATCTACAGAACGGGGTACGATGCAGCCGAACGGAAGTGGCATTGTTATCCACGAAATGCGTCAAATGATAATAATCCCCAAGCTTGTGTGCAAGAAGACGGCCGAATGCGTTCGAAGGCGGCAATTCTAAAGATTGCTCTCTGTATATAATACGTTAGATGCTTTTCCATATGCAAAAAGGCAACGCAAGGCACTAACTTTGAATTTTGAATAAAATCTCGAATCTTTTCCTCGAGTTGCAGAAGTAAAAGGCGGTCCTTGGGTGAGCTCATAGCCTCCAATAGCTTCTCATCCGGTTCTAATGGATACCCACTCATGGTCGTTCCCGGTTGAAACTCAGCTTGATTGGTGACAACAAAATTGTTGGCCACAGAGTCTGGAGAAATTGCGCTCGCAGCACGGATGTCGCCGTCAGGAAAGCGCTGCATGACTGTTGGGATGAGGCCACGAATTTTTTGACCATTTCCATCTCGAAAAGGGTCACGGAATCCTCTAGTGCCAGCTTCCGAGCCCGTACGGGAGTTGGCGGCGGCAGAAGCAGCACCAGACAGAGACTCTTCTTCATCGGCAGCTTGGACACTTGCACTGTCATCTGGGCGAAGGGAGTCTTTCTCGTCCATGGCAAATGTAGTCACAGAAGCCAAGCTCTTCGAATCAAAGCTCGTCGGCTTCGTTGAGCTGTTGGACAGATGCGTTTGGTCATCGTCAAAAGATGGCTCTCTTTGCAGTGCTCCAGAGGCACGACCCTCGGCTGAAGACTGGGAGCCCTCTGAGCCAAGCTGACCATTCATCGACAGACTTTCCACTCCGTTCTCAAGACCCTGTATGACAGCATCCACAGAAGTGTGTTCTAGGCCATCTTGGTCCGGCTGGCTGGGCAGTGTGGTGCTCGATGTGTGTGATATCGGCGGGCTTTTCAATTCGTCGGTCATCGTAGCTTCTGCTCCATCATGGGTAGCAGGGCCGCTTTGGGTTTTAGGCGGCGGAGGCATAGCAACAATCTAATTAGTTGTATTATTAGTACTCATGTTCCACCGACTGGGAGCACAAAAGACCTACTCTTGCAAAAGAGGGCCGAGAATCAGACCCCGAAGTTTTTGAAGCCATAATGCACACACCAACGAATCCAGCACTTCAAAAACACCACAGACAAAGAGTATTGCGATTAAAGGCTTTGTAGAGGTGGGAAGGAACTCCGCACGTCGAAAACAGACCAAATCACTGAAAATCTCTCGCTTCAGAGCCCAAACAGAGTAGCGACATCTCTCTGGGTTATGATGTTCGCCATAAGGGATTGTTTTGAATTTTATGGGGTAGACTGAAAAGCCACGAAAGAGGCCTTGTTGGAGCAGGATCTCATGTGGTGGTAGTGGCGTGGTGAGGAAACGACCGGGAACGAACGAGGCCTGGGATGCTGGGCTCAGATGTGCCCGGAGATCTCTGAGCAAGGCCTAGGCTGAAAAATACGGCGGGCAGGGAATAAGGCTGAGCGTCGCCGGGGTGGAGAGGCCTTGGGCGTCGAGAGTTGTGATGAAGATCGTTTAGGGAAGATGTCCGAGCAGTGTTTTTCTCCGTGGGGTTTAGGCTGCGACTGCCCTGCGCTTGCCGCGCGCGTAGTGACTGTGGGCGGCTGCGTCTGGTTGGCCGCGTCGCCAAAGCGGCGCTCTTCCTTTACCTTTTATGGATTGCTTCACTGTGAGAATAAACCTCGTTTTTTGTTCACTTTACTTTCGCCCAGCTCGATAAAGACCAGTCGCAGAACTCGCTAGCCCTTTGCCGCCCCCCATGAACAGATATCGAAACGTCGCCGGCGCTCGAGGAGGCCCGTCAAAAGCTACTGCCTCGACGTTGTGTCAGAAATGCCTTCAAAGAGATATGTGCTCTCGCCTGTATTTACTGCTGATCTCTTGCTGACATGTACCACGGCACTATAGCTATGAATGCAAGGCGACGACCCAACAAAGACCGTATATATCAAGACCGTCACGCACGCAGCAACTACAGAATCCGGACCTTGTTCCCAAGTTAACATCCGATGCCCCCAAGTCTTCGGACCAATTGTATGTTTCCATGACCTGAAATTCGAATGCTTTACTCTAATAATGTTCCAACAGCAGTGGTCTTGCAGACGAGATCCTAGCCAAGCAAGAGCGAGAGCGCGGAAGACAGCCAGATTCCGAACTCGACGACGACGACGCTGGGGGGCGTAAAGACCGGTCTCCCAAACGACGACGATCTGCGTCGCTGCTTTCATCTGCTTCTGTATCCACGATTTCGACGGATCGCTCTCGTTCGCGCTCACCAGCATCACGGCCCCTAGACGTATCACCAAATACCAGAAACCGAGGATCAGACGGTCGACGGAAAAGGCAATATAGCTATTCTTCCTCAGACAACGCCGATTCACCAATGTCCGCTGAGCGGACCCAGTCGCCAAACACAGGCCGGGAGACTGAGCGCAATATTCGAAGAAAGCGACGAGTCTCCAGTCCAGACGAGAGGGGCCGGCGACGAGGATCTCCGGTTCGTGGAAGCCGAAGAGATCGATCACCTAGTCAAAGCAGAGAAAGGAGTCGTATTGCTAAAGCGCGACGGTCAATGACACCGCACGCAGTACGTGCTCATGATGGCGGGCGAAGGACAAAACCGTCAAACGACCCTGCGCAACGACGGCGAGAACGTAGCTTGAGTCCTTTTAGCAAACGACTCGCCCTCACCCAAGCCATGAACATGGGCAGGTAGTGACAATATAGTATCAATTGATAAATGCGCCATGGTTCAGCCAGAGCTGCCCTACTAATATGTATTTTATTGGTCATTATTGTTATTATTTTGGACAGTGCAAAAAAGTAAATAATTATTTTGGAACGCCATCCTGCAGGGCAATGTTATCTAGAGACCATCCTAACGCCAGATTGTAATACACATGCAAAAGATCTCCGTGAAGGGGTATCAAGTTTTAGATCATGTCTTCATCCTCGCTGTTCGCCTCCTGCTCGCGAACATGAATACCTTCCACCAACGCCTCCCCTTCAATGCCGACTTCTTCGCCGTCTCCCTCTGCATTGCTGGGTCGCGGTTTCTCTCGTCCAGCCCGCCGTGCATTCTCAATCCGTTCGCGCACCAGCCTGGCGATGGCGTTCTCTGTCCTGACATTCAACACCCGCATCTTCTCGTCCAAATAGCGTTTCAAATCCCAATTCGGCTTCTTCGGCTGAAGCTTAAATAGATCTATCGGCTGGTCGGCTTCTTCGTCCTTTTCGGCCTGTTCAGCAGCCACCTTGGCGATTTCCGAAGCCTGTTGTTCGAGAGTGACTTGGCCATCTATCGGAGCTTGCTCAAAGCCAAGTTTTGGGCCGCGCGTCTCAGGGTCGTAGTTTCGGCCTGAAAGATATGTTTTGGCAATATCGTGAGCCTCATCTGCTGGCTCTTGGTTGTCTACTGTCGCATCGCCTAGTGGTTCAGGCTCGGGTTGTTTCCGTTTTAGAGCAGCAAGCTTCGCGAGCCTGGCCTTGCGCTCGGTGGCGGCGGCTTCGAGAGAAGCGTTGGACGACGACATCAGACGCGGTTTTCCCAGTGACAGTATTGGGGGAAATTATGTTTTATGTGCGTGACCAGCTCGAATGCTGAAAGGGTGCTATAAATTGACGGAGGTTGGGATCGAACGCCGCAAAGTCTCGCGGTGGAGAAAAAGGCGATTTTTATTTTCTGGGTTTAGCCGCACTAGCCGCAATCCGTAGTTTCCCCCAAGTTGTTGACGCTCTTTTCTCCTCTCTCTCTCTCTCTCGATTGTTGCATATTCGCTTTCTCACATACGACGATTCTCCGCGAGTTCTGAATGCCCAGGTATACGCTCCCCGTGGGACGACTCTCAGCTCAGCTTACACCCTCTGGAGCTCGAACGAGAGCGTCGCCGCAGGGATGGAGCCGAGTCGCAAGAAATCCAAGCACGCAGGGCTGCCGCTCGCAATCAACCGTACACAATGCCAGAGACGATGCTATCAATAGTCATTTGAAGTCTGGGGTCAGCCGTCTTGTTGATCTGGCGAAAAGGAGTCCGATCGACCGCGACTCAGCCCAGACGACGACACCGAAGCCGAAGGCGAAGCCTCCTCCATTGAATGATCATAAGTCAGATAGAGATGCAGCAGCACCGAATCGAAAACCCAAGAAGAAGTTCGGAACGTACCGTTTTATGCCCAAGAAGAACATAAAAAAAGGATACACCGTGGTGGAAACGGAGGAGGGGAGGTCATATGTACCGGTCAATGGCCAGGTGCCACGGAGTGTGAATGCGGCAATTGACCGTGCTCAGAAATCGTTACAAGAACAGGGCAGAGTTCTCAGTAAGGAAGCATTCGACTTTGAAGTTCGCCTTCGTCTTAGTTCAATGTACCCTTACACTGGGACTCCGAATTGGTGGGATTCTGCATACCAGGAGATATTCACAGCCAATTTGGACGAGCAGAATCATACATGGGAAATTCCTCGGCGATTTGGTCACGTAAAAACGTTAATCGACCAGATGAAAGACAAGAGCATGGAAGAGATTTGGAAGAGCCTAGATAGAAGAGGCAAAGCAGCGTCCTGGCCGGTAATCGCCCTCTGGCTACTCCGCGAATCGCCTGAAAAGTTTGCCGAGTTTTTACTGGCCACACATTCTGATCCTTATCCGCCTTTTACAATGGCTAGTGATTGTATGCTGTACATTCGCTACTTTCATAACGAACTAGCGCAAACAGAGATATATCGGACTGCAGTGCAGACTTGTATGGGCCCAGACCGATGGCCGGTCATTTCCCTTTCACAACGTGGCGCAAGGCTATACGTTATGCTAGCTGGGCTCGAAAAGGCCTCTGAAGCCTTTGAGGTGCTGAAAACACGAGAATCGCTGATTTCTCCGACGACGCTGCTTTCATTTGTCAATATATTCACTCAAGCAGGAGAGATCGACAAGGCGATCGAATGCCTTCGCATGATCCACGCCTCGGATACTGATCCTACGTTGCTCAATTCAGACACCGTGGCACGCCATTGTTCCAGCCTCCTCAAACTTGATAGCGTTGTGGAAGAGGATGGAGAGCGAAACTTTAGGATCCTCCCTCAACTGTTGAAGCTAGGGATCAAACCAAACCATATAATGATGAACATCATATTGTCAAACTCGTTTGCCACAGGTGATTCCCATCTGGGTCTCGACATGCTGAAATACATGAAGGATCAGGGCATGAAACTGGATGCGTACACATATCTCGAATTACTGCAGGACGCCGTTGCCCGCCTTGACCGCGATCGTGTCCAGACCCTCGTACACGAAATCTCGTCTAACGAGGAATTCAAAGGCAATCAATACCTATCAAGCAAGGTTTTTCATGCCCACTTCATCTTTGGAGCGAAAGAATTGTACATAAAGTCCGGGTCGACCGAAGCTTTTCTAGACATGCTGGAAATGTACAGTCGCTCCTATGATCTCACCCCATTGAAAGACCTCGCGATAATTCCTCCTCACTATGAGAATCCCGCAGCCGAACATAAGCGCGAACCGTCGCCTCCGGTCTTGTTCATTATTATCGCAACCTATCTCCGTGTGCAGGTTGACGCGTCGAAATCGTTCCGTCTCTATCGGAGGTTCTCCGAGCTTATTGAAGAGGGCCATCCCGTGGTCGCGCCGATGGTTGCATATCCCCATTTCTTCAACGAGTTCTTACTTCCTTTCCGTTCTCGTGGATCTGATCTACGCGACTGTCTGTCCATTGTGGAGGATATGCTGGAACCCGCCTCCGAGCATATCACTGTCAATGGAACTCGCATCAAACGTGCCAAGCCCAACATTTGGACATGGAATACTCTGCTGAGCGTATTCAATGCTGCACGACAACCCGACGCAGTCAATGTGATCCGAAGCATGATGCAAAAGCACAACATCGAGTACGACCGCGTGACGTGGAACACAATTATTTGGGGCGATGCCAAAATGCAAGACATGATGACGGCTGCACTCTCGGTCCAGCAGATGGAAAACGCGGGCTATATGCCCAACTCGTATACAATGCGGGCGCTGCGAGAGTCGAGAGACCCAGAGCAGCTTCACAATGCTCTGGAATCGCTCAATGAGAGATCGCAGCAGCTTTTGGAGTGGGAGAACAAGGTTGAGGAGGAGGAGAAGGAAGAGCTTCTTGATAAAGGCTTACAGCGTCTTGCCGGAGCTATTCATACAGAGAAGGCTGAGCAGTCTTGAGATACCCTATTTGCATGTTTGGAGTTTATATGTAACATATGTCGACGATATAAGATCAATTACATGTATATATGTGTAAAAGCGTAACAATCATCAGCAGGCAAAGATGTATTTGTTTATACTCTGCATGTAACAGCGTCAATCTTGGAATACTCGTATTCGTAGTTAATCATAATAGCTTAGCTTTCCCTTCTGCTTCCCCAGGCTAAGCGTAGTCCCTAGCCTCCGATGAAGATGGAAATCTATAAAAACATTAGCCGAAAGCTCTGGACCACCAGACGAAGGGATTAGCTTACCGCCATAATGACACAGCATATACTTATATAGGGACTCAGCCGTTCTCCAATCCTAGCACACTTCCAAAATATGCCAAGGAACCTGTAGCAGACAAGGCATTAGCTATAAACTGACCGGAATTTGCTTGATATTGTGCTTATCAAATACATACCCATGCTGGTTGCGATCCATGACACCTGGCATCATAGAATGCGCATAGGCACTTGTGCAAATGATGAGAAGGATGACAAGCAACAGAGACTGGAAATTGAAGAGGGCAGTCTGTCACACAGGGATAAATAGTCAGTTCATACGTCCAGCATGGATTTTGGACGCTGGTGGGTAGCCGAGTGGTTTGTACCAGCTTGCCAGCTATTTAGACTCACCATCTTGCGTCCTTGTTGTTATCCTTCACCTTTAAAAGGCCGCAGCGTAACAGAAGGGATCTTCGCAGGGTTCAAGGGATGTACTGAGGAATGATCTATATTTGTGACAGTTGATTCCCGAAGAGGTCTGGACAGCAGCTGGCTTCAAGAATACGCTAGGCTGGAACCGGCTAGGCGCGCGGCAAACCAAGAAGGTCTTGGTGTGAGTCTATTATTGGCTGCTTGTTGAAGGCGGTCGCCCCACCTGCATCATCGCTTGAAAGAAGGTCAACTTCCTTTTGATCTTCCGACAAGGGACATCATCCCCATCAGGATGTAGGGCCTAGCAACTCACTCAATCTGCGCTTTTTCTTGGCCTCCCGTTCTGCCCTCGCAACTCGACCGTTGACGATTTCGGCGACCGCTCTGTCTTGGAGAGAGAGCTGCCAACCCGCAGTGTGCGACCACTTTGTCGACACTTTGGGTCTGATTGTCGATCAAGATTCTCGTCAGAGTTTTGACCAGAACTGATTACTTGTTTTAGCCATCTTTCGATCAAAGCGACCCCACTGCAACAAACTCTAGCCGTTCGCAGCACGTCGAGCCAAAAGCGACTTATCATAAGAAAAATCAAAAAGACACAAAGCAGACATGGCTGAACCACGCGCCCGCGCTGCTCGCCAAAAGGGGCAGATGAACTTTCCGAATGAGAGTGCGTTGTCTCGTTTGGGAATATTTTTAAAACTTGTCAAGCTAAACTAGTTCTCTACAGTGCGTGCGTTTCTCACTGGCCATGGTGATCGCGATGCCCACCCGTACTGCCCCCAGGGCCCGCTGCAAGAGACGGTACGTGTCCTCGACGAAGTAGTGACCGACTACATTTTGGAAATGTGCCACGAGGCGGCCGCGGTTGCGAACTATGCGCGTCGCCAGAAAGTCAAAGTCGAAGACTTTCGCTTCGCCCTGCGTCGTGACGCGCACAAGCTCGGTCGTGTCCAGCAGCTGTTGCAGATGGACCGCGAGCTCAAAGATGCACGAAAGATCTTCGACCAGGATGACGACCAGGTGACTACGGGCAAGAAAATGGCCGAGGAATTGGATGTCAGTGTCGATGGCACTGTTGAGACTGCGACTGGCAAGAAGTCAAAGGGCAAGGGGAAGCGTGTTGCCCGGCGTGACTCTGATGTGACCGAGGATGGCGTCCCCAAGAAACGCAAGGTCGATGCTTGATTGTGGACAAAAGGTTTTAGGTGGGCTGGAGGACTACCACGGATTGGTGGGGTTGTCTTCAGCTACAACTGAAATACATGGTTTGTATCATGGCTGGCGTTAGGTATTACAGCGTTGGAATGAAGGATGGACATCAATTCATGCTTTTACACTCGCGAGACTCCGATACTCCTGCGCACCGATAAAAGCCGACTCACTACGCCAACTCAATGAAGACGCACTCTGTTTTCGCCGTTTTCGACTACCGACTTGAGCTTGGACTTCCCACAGATCAATATGGACCCAGTAGCGTCCTGGTACATCCGGCCTTGAAACGGTTGGGCTTTGGTGTTGACATGGATCTTTTGAACGCTGGGTGAATGAAGTGCCTTTGGATGAACACCGCCGAAGGAAACGATGTCACTACTGCAGATTACGCATGCTTGTTTCTCAGTGATCAGGACCCAAGTGGAAAAAATCCATGGAAACTTTCCAGTGCAAGTCTGACTCGCAGCGGTCGAAGCCACAAGTGTCCCCTTCAGGTTTTGAGTGTTCTGAACCACTGATGCCCTCACCTCATGTTTTCAGACCATTGTAACGACTGACATCTTTAATATCAATTGGAGGCCTAATTAATTGTACCTGAAGAACAAGTCTAAATGCTTAGTCACTCTCCTAGTGAATCCTATAAACCTTGACTGAACCCCGTAGTACTGTACTTCGTGATTACTAGCAGTTACTCTCTAATAATTAAATCATACATACTCGCTTTAATTCACATTCCGCCTCGCCTGAATTTCCCGTAACGACCTGACATAACAGCGTTTATGTATGAAAAAAAAGACAAAAAGGTCCCATGCCGATCTCCGTGCTCAGTGCTGACGACAGACCGGTTACCGCCAAGCGACTCCCGGGGGGCTCCATTGGGCTGACGGACCCTGGAATTTAGGCCTGATACAGTATGTATCGCCCCTGTGGTCCCTAATACGTACTATAAAAGACTGCAGGCTAGAGCTTATTATTAGCGTGGGTTGTGAAACGCAAACTTTGTAGTTCTCACGATATACGAGGTTGAATCCTCTATACACACAGTGCACACACATTGAATAGAGTGCACAATATACACAAACAAGGAGTGACAGAGTAAAGGCTAAATGAAAAGTGAAACTAATTACATGTAGTCTCTGGTTACAAGTCCATTTTCTTGACCGAGCCAAGGATCAAGTCAAAGTGGAACCGGGCCATGTGTGAAATTATGCTTATGCTTATCCACAAGCACACGATTGCCTTGACCTTTTTTTTAGCGTATCTGACTGCTGGACCCTGGTTTCTGGACCTATTAGAAGTTTTAGACGTACGTAGTAGCATGTCCACTATCGGGGAGTTTTCTCTGTTAGTTATTCGAGAAGGGTGCTTTAACCTTTCGTATGTTCAAAGTTCGTATACGTAACTAACGTAGTGTTTGCTGTAGCGTGGTTACTCTTCCAGAAATTCCGGGCTGGAGTAGTAAAAAAATAAAAGACGAGATCTGCAGGTCTCCTAATCTGTGATTATTCATACAGCCTGTCTGGCAAATTCAGCATCTTTCCAACATCCCATCCAATAGTGACATTCCAGCAGATATCAAGATGTCAGCCCTGCAGATATACCAATGGATATGGCCTCTCCGTCAGCCCAACCGCACACGCCCAGCCAACAAGCCCATGGCAGTGCTGGGCCTGGGTATGCCTCGCACTGGAACCGAATCCCTCAAAGCCGCGCTGGAAGAGCTGGGCTACGCGACATACCACGGCTTCGAGCCAGCAGGCAACCCGGGCGACTGCGTGACTTGGTGCAATCTGATCGAGAAAAAGAAGAAGACGAATAGTACGGCGACGACGACGACGACAACAACGAAAGACTCACTGACAGCAAACGATTTCGACAAAGTGCTAGGCCATTGCCAGGCCGTCTCCGACACGCCGAGTATTTGCTTCGCAGACGAGATGATCGCCGCCTACCCCGACGCCAAAATCATCCTGAACCATCGACCTGACATCGACGCGTGGCAAAAGAGCATAACTGCAGTTGTGGGACGCAACGAGGCGCTCATTGGCACTGTTGTCAAAAAAGTGCTCGTTCTGTTCTCCCCGGAGTTATT
This sequence comes from Talaromyces sp. R2412, assembly GCA_023626135.1. NCBI lineage: Eukaryota > Fungi > Ascomycota > Eurotiomycetes > Eurotiales > Trichocomaceae > Talaromyces > Talaromyces sp. R2412. Next base: position 807,814 of record JAMAGK010000004.1, read on the forward strand.
CTGGTTGCAACAGCACGTCAACCGCATCGATTTCGACACGCTGTGGCGCGGCGATATTGTGAGCAATGCGACCACAGTGTACAAGGAGCACTATGCTCATTTGGAGAAAATTGCGCCGCCGGAGCGTACGCTGCGATGGTGTGTGCAGGATGGATGGGAGCCGTTGTGTGAGTTTTTGGGGAAGCCTGTGCCGAACAAGCCGTTTCCGCACAAGAATACGCCCGAGGAGCAGCAAAAGGTGTTGGCGGGGAGGTTGTGGCCGTTGGCGAGGGATGCGATTGTGAAATTTGTCTTGACTACGGCGATTGTCACGGCTGGCGGGTCATGGCTGTGGGCGAGATGGAGGTGATTCTCGTATCGTTCTGTAATGTATATAGTCAATGTGATGGATGAAGCATTCAAGTTGTCAGCAATAAAAAAATTGAGAAGTCCCAGTGTTCAAAGGTTACATAAATGGATGTGTCGAATTCAGTCAATATCCTGATCTAATATAAACAGTAACCAACCACTCGTCCTCAAGGCTCATCCATATAGGAATCTGCAGGTTCGAAAAAGTAGACTGACATGATACTCCAATACGCCGTGCCCTGGTCTCCTTTCTTTTCTCCTTCTGTTCAAGGCGAATGATCTCAGATTGCTCAACCATAGCAGACAAGATTACAGATCCACCACAAAAGGCATCAAAACATGACCGTAAGTATTCTTTTTAAAACTCATTACTTTTCCGTCTTTCGTCCTAAGCACGAACCTCCTCAGCATTGCGCTCTTGGTTGCGCTGCTGCTGGCCCTCACGGCCGCCACGGCCTCCCTTGCCGCCTCGCTGTCCACCACGTTGGTTGCCAGACTCGCCTGCGTTGGCTGCCTCGCCACCACCGAGCGTGATCTGAGCAGTTGCCAGTCGGTTCGAGAGCTCCATCTGCGTGCGGATGGTGTTGGCGAGGTAGGAGACGACCAGGACGTCTTGGATATGCTTGTTGCTGTCAAAGTCAGTTAGTATATACATAGAGACGGAAAAAGAGAGACACGTACAAATCGCGCTCAATATCGGCCGGCTCAACCTTGGGAGCCAAGGCAAGGGCATTCAGCAGGAACTGGCCAAGCGCCGTAGACGCAGGCGCCTCCTCGTCGATCACGGCCTCGACATACTTGGACACACGGTCGATCATGCCAATAACCTCCTCAACTGCGCGCTCCAGAGCCTCGACATCGGTGAAGATACTAGTAGTTCGGTCCTCAGTGTCGCGGGCATTGGCAATGGCTTCCAAACCGTTCTTCTCCGCCTCACTGTAACGGATCTCATGTGGCACGGGGATAAAAGCAGCGCTGTCGGCAGCGCGCTCAGCGGTGACGCCCACGGGGGCGGAGATGTAGGCGCGAGTTTCAATATCCTTGCCTGGCTCAGTCGAGACAGTCAAGTGCACGGCCGGGTGAGGCCATGTGCCGTCTCCCTGGCCACCGTAAAAATTCTGAATCAGGGCGGAAAACGTGTTGAGTTCTGACGAGGTGGCGTACCAGCCGACGAGCACTTCGCGTGGGTTGGCTCGCAGGTGCAGCGTAAGCATCTGCTTCTGATACTCCATATCGACCTCGACCTGGTCGGTGGTCTCGGTGTGGCCGACGGCAAAGCAGCTTCGGATTTCGACTTCGGTGCCATCTTCACTGCGGGTGCCCAGAAGTGTTCCAATCACGCGGTCTTGGTCGGCATTTCGGCGAAGGGAGTGGTCGAGGATGGAGAAAATGGCCTTTTGGGACAAGTCAGTACTGAGCGATAACTTCTTTCACGGGTTATCAAGATATATATCTGCATACCTGAGGCTGGATCACCACATTCAGAGGGGCTGTGGTTGGTGCAGACCCCACCGTCACAGGGCCCAAGGGCCGCGCGAGATGCAGAAACGAGTCGGTCTCAGCCATGCTTGCGGATAGATCAAAAAGACAGCCTGTTCCTCAGCGACAAGAGAAACAGTCTGATATTTTTGCTCTTGGCTTGGCGGTGGATGTCGTGGAGACAGATCTGTTTGTTCCGCCCGCTTGAGGAGGGCGAGTCGTGACTTCCCGAATTGTGTGTGCGAGCCCGAAATTTCACGCTAAGATAAGATAAGCTCCTACAGCCATCGACTGCCAAAAAAACAAAAAAAGATTCTGCACTGCGAGACAACATAAATTTATAGCTGCACAAAATGCCACCACGACATGGAGGTGGCCGAGGTCGAGGCCGAGGGCGAGGAGGACCCTCAAGGCCTTCGAGAGGCGCTCGTGGCTCTATGCGAGGCAGAAACCGCGGATTTCAGACTTCCCGTGTCGAAGAGACCAGGTACGAGTGCTCTTTGTTTTCTTTCTTTCCTCTTTGGACAAGGCTAATTTGTGATGACAGAGAGGCCGATTCACCATCCGATGGCGATTCCGGTGGCGATGACCAGTTTGAGGGCTTTGCGGACGATATGGAGGATGTGGAGGGCGTCGATAGCGAGTCGTCCGCCGAGGAAGATGAGCAGACCACCGATCGGCCATACAGTGTTCTGCTGCAATTGCTGAATACCGATTCCAACGCGGACCATGCGCGTAAAAGGAGGAAGCTTGATAATGGAAAAAGCGAGAAACAGAGCCGGTCAGAGCCTGTCGAAGAACAAAAAGAGCCTGAGGAGATGGACGTTTTAGCAGATCAGGAGGCTTCAGACGATGATGCCGAGGGCGAAGCCAGTGAGGCAGACGACGAGGAAGACAGTGAGTATTTTAATTCACAAAAAAATAATGCAAGGACTCGCTGATTGTGTAGCCGCGGATCCATTTGAGAAGCATTTTGCCAGTCCCGACGAGGCCGAGTTATCCAAAAAGTCTCAAGAGGCAGCGGCTGGCAAATGGCGCTCGATCAAGGCTCCTCTTCCTGATAATTTCAGGGCAGTCTGCAACGTTCCTGAAAGCGACGATTCCTGGAGTCTGCCTGTGGCTGTACGAAGCACGCGTAATCTAAAGGTTGTTCATATCGTTACAATTACAACTTAGTCACTGTTCTGACAGTCTTATAGCTCAAGAAAAAACTAGCATCTGCAGCCGCAGAGACCGTGCCAAAGTTCGACGGCCTTTATCAGAACATGGCCTCGCTGCTTTTCAACTACAACGACGTCCTTTTCGGCGGGCGAACAATGTCGAATGCAGCGGAACTGCGAGACATACTCAGCATCCACGTGCTCAATCATGTCTTGAAAACACGCGATCGAGTGCTCAAAAATAACGCTCGCCTGTCGAAAGACCAGAGTGAAGATGTCGAGTTGCGTGACCAGGGCTTCACCAGACCCAAGGTGCTTTTGATTCTGCCAACTCGACAAGCATGTGTTCGGTTTGTCGAGAGCATTAGCCGCATTTACCAGCCAGAGCAGCAAGAGAATAAGAAACGTTTTATGGATGAGTTCAGTGCCGAGGACGACCAAACGTGGGACAACCGAGCTGAGGATTTCCGAGACCTTTTCGGCGGAAATGACGACGACATGTTCCGGCTGGGGCTGAAGTTTACGAGAAAGACTATCAAGTACTTTTCCCAATTCTACAATTCCGACATCATCTTGGCCAGTCCGTTGGGACTGCGGACGATCATGGACAAAGAAGAGTGAGTGCTAATAGCTGACTGATATAAGAAATTGAGAATGTTAATATATGTGCAGCGAGAAAAAAAATGACCACGACTTCCTCTCATCGATCGAGATAGCCATTGTCGACCACGCCGACGGTCTGCTGATGCAGAACTGGGACCATGTCGAACACATTTTCAGCCACATGAACTTGCAGCCAAAGGAAGCCCACGGATGCGACTTTAGCCGGGTGCGCTCATGGTATCTGGATGGCCAAGCGCGCTACGTACGCCAGACAATCGTATTGTCATCGTTCATCTCACCCGAGGTGAACTCGTTGTTCTCTCAACGTATGCAAAACATTGCCGGCCAGGCAAAGATCACGCCGACGTACAACGGAGCCATCACCGACATAACCTTACCTGTGCCGGTAAAGCAGACGTTCTCACGTTTCGACTCAACCTCGCCGCTCAAGGACCCTGATATGCGCTTCAAGTACTTTACTACAGCCATCCTGCCGACTATCACGCGCGCGGTGACTGGACGAGGACAGGGCAATGGAGCGGGCATTCTAATTTTCATTCCGTCGTACCTCGACTTTGTGCGCGTGCGGAATTTCTTTGCGTCCTCAGCGCAGGCGGCCAATATATCCTTTGGAGCCATCTCCGAGTACTCCGAGGGCAAAGAGATATCACGAACGCGAAGCTACTTCATGACGGGGCGGCACTCGGTCCTGCTGTACACGGAACGCGCGCACCATTTCCGGCGCTACAAGATCCGTGGAGTCAAGCAACTGGTAATGTACGGACTGCCAGAGAACCCCATCTTTTTCCGCGAGGTGGTCGAGTACCTGGCACTGGATCCGGCAGCATCGGCGGCAAGCCTGGGCGGAGTGCGGTCACTGTTTTCGCGGTACGACGCACTCAAGCTGGAGCGAGTAGTTGGGAGTCAGCGGGTGGGAAATATGTTGAGAGAGCGCGGTGATACGTTTAGTTTTGTATAGATCAGAGTAGGAATGAAGCGATGTACATACTACTACTAGTACTACCTACACAAATTAGCGGGCTCAGCGTCTTGCCGCTTTATGCTCAGCCTGGGTCTCCCGGAGCAGGCTCGCGGGCTCCAGGGAGGGTCGCGGCAGCTCCGGGAGCACGCAGAGCCCGAAACAAGACCCTGAGGCTGCTCACTGAGCAACCCCCCCGGGGCTCCATCCGCCGTGACCTAGGTCTCTATTTTCTTTTTCACCCGGGCCGCGCTGCCTTTGCGCAGAGAGCACAGGTGTAAACCCAGCAAAAATTATCTGTACTGCAGGCATAATCAAAACAAGTGCGTTTTTTTATGCGATTAAGGACAGAAGTATTGGATACGGAAATTTCGGCTACTGGCGGTAGCAAGCTTGAGCTTGGATGTATAAGCTGTTCGGTTTCTGTCACACTTCGGCCATCAACACCATCATAAAGTTCGAGAAGGTGTTCTTTTTGAGAATTGAGAATTAGGAAAGGGGTTAATGTATTGGCTGAGCTGTTCCGGGCTCAATTGTCTGTATGCAGTCACATCCCCAGACTCACTAAACGATCTAAGAACACCATCATCGCCTAGATGTATAAATTCTTCGCCGGAGAGTCTTGAGAAAGGCTCAGGGCCACTTTCCCAAACATCACCTGTTTCCTAAAATGCGTAAGCGTCTTTATATCAGCATAGAAGAATGTCCATAACTCACACAAAAAGCTGTAGGCAATGCATAGAAAAAAGCAAGAGGTAGAAATGCTTGAACTCTCATATTGACAAAACGGATCAAAATGCTCTTGTTTGATGAAATATATTTCAGTGTTAAATTATCATGTCGTTTAGAACTGAAAGAATGCAAAGGTGGACTTTATATAGTAGCTGATAAATGGGCTATGTTCCACACATTATACAGCATCAACACCCAAGCACCATTCTAGTCCATATTTTTATTATAGGCATTAAAATTCTAACTAGGATTATGTATAAGACCTTTTTTGTTTGACTGATTAATATATTAGTATATAATTTTTATGATGCAGACAGGTGTTAGTGTAGTATCAGCAATAATTGCAAATAACAACTATCAACCCCTTATTTATACAACATGTAGTAGTGTAGTATCAGCGATGATCTCTGGCGCTAACATATAAATCCCTCAATTACATAACATGCAGCAGTAGGTACTCATTGTAATGCAGATGCTAATCTTAAAAAATAGTATGTCATTTTGTAAATAATTGTACTAAGGTTCAGCATAAATATTTATGCAGTTTAATAGCATGTAACGAACACATCGGGTATACGCTTGTGGTGCTATTGTATGTTTCCGAATGTTACTGGAAAGACAACACCATCTTAGAGTCTCAAATCCATAATACAAATAGCCTTGACCTTCCAAATGAATAAAACAAAGTCCTTTTTACTAATCTGACTTGCCTTCGTTTCCCTCGAATTTCGTTCCGAGTTCTTCCCTCCTGGGATGAAGCAGTTGCTCGATATCAGTGACATCTCTTCCATCGACTCCGTCTAACCTCTTCTCGAATTTTTTCTCCCACAGACTTAGGGAAAAATTCTAGGGCATCTTTATTTTCCTCAGGACTCAGAGCTCGGTAGCTCACGACGTTTTCTGTTCCGTCGAAGTTTCGCCATACTCCATCCATGCCGAGATGGGAGTAACCCAGCCCAGAAGGGTCCCGCGGTAGTGATTTGAGAGTAGATAATAATGCAGAATTATTCGCACAACTTGGATTTTCTGCCATTTGGTCTTGTTCTTGAGACTAAGGAGATTAACTTTGTAAGTTGGAAAGTTTTGGTATCGTTGCTGAAAAGATTGACAAAAAAGAAAAAGCTAAATTACCAAATGAACGTATGTTCCTAATAACTTCTGTATGGAATCTCGATTCTTTACCCTGTATGTTGTGAAAGAGAAAGCGTCCAGTGTTGAGTTGATATAGTAAGTTGATATAGTAGTGATAGTGATAAGCGATAAGGAATAAGTTGGTGGATACCGAGGTGACTAAGCAACTTCCCCGCACAGCCGAGACGCACTGATTGGCTGGCGGCACATACATGCGCCGGACCAGTGACAAAAAATGCGGTCACGAGATCGCTTGCCTGCCTTGGGTCTTCGGAGTTCTTTCCTTTCTCTCTTCTTCTGTATATATTTGCATATGACTATCTGCATCATACCATTTTTTCCCAGTTGATGCATAACCGGCCCTAGCTGTGCTGTTGGGGGACGCGGAATAAAGGTCCACATTTAAAGTCGTTTACTTCAAGGTTCCTGCTTAAAGTTCAAATTCGATTTCAAAAGAGATGAACCATGATACCTCGGGTACGACGAGACATATAGACGACACGATGGAGGGCTCAAGCCCAGATCAGCCACCGGCGCAAGCATCTAAAGCGCCTGGAAATACAGAGTATCTAGATGCCAGTCATACTGCGGCAACAGCGAGCGGGATGCGTCCCTCTGCCGACAGCCTCTTTTCCGACCTTTCCATGTATACCGGCGATGTATCCGGGAGTCGTCTGCATAGCAACACCTCGGCCTCATCACCCCCCGTGTCTCCAGGCAGCAGAAAACGCTCGTTGCGATGTATGATCTCCAAGGGATGGGTACATAGCAAAGGCATGCTTATGGTGATTGTGTCACAGTTTTTTGGGGCATCCATGAACGTGATGACTCAGGTGCTCGAGCGAGACGGCAGTCACGGAAAGGCCATGCATCCATTTCAGGTCAGCAAAACCCTTTGAACAAATGAGACAGGACAGTTTGAGGCAGAATTTAAGGCTGACCCGTCCAGATTCTGTTCACCCGCATGTTCATCACCGCGGTAGCTAGCTACGTCTACATGTGGTGGACCCGCGTGCCGAATCCCCTTGGTACACGAGAAGTGCGATGGCTACTGATTGCTCGTGCGATTGGAGGATTTTTTGGGGTTTTTGGCATGTACTTTTCGTTACTGTATATGCCTCTAGCGGAAGCCACGGTGCTCACGTTCCTAGCGCCGATTGTGGCGTGCTATGCGTGTTCGTTCTTGTTGCCCAACGAACCATTTACACGGAAACAGCAGCTGGCCGGACTGGTGTCGTTAGTTGGAGTCGTCCTTATTGCGCGCCCGTTTTCCGGTGGCAAGATGGAAGACGGGCTGGACCCGGGGGCTTTTAATGGTAATAACAACAATAGTACGATGATTCAAACGCAGGCCGAGGGGATAGAACCGCCTAGTGCGTCCCAGCATCTCCTGGCAATTGGTCTCAGTCTGGTGGGCGTATTAGGCGCAGCATGTGCATATACAACGATTCGGCTCATCGGCTCGCGAACGCATGCGCTCGTCAGCGTGACTTATTTCTCCACCTACACCACCATCATATCGACGATTGCCATGCTGGCAATCCCGTCCGTCTCGTTTCGTCTTCCAGGCAACGCGGTAGAATGGGGCTTGCTGCTTGGTCTCGGAGTGAATGGATTCATCATGCAGTACCTGCTAACCGCGGGGCTGGCATATAAACCATCGTCGCCAAGTTCCAAGGGACACGGCACGCGGGCGACGTCAATGGTGTACACGCAAATGCTGTTTGCGTTGTTTTACGATCAGGTAGTCATGGACACGTCGCCGTCGGCGATCAGCTGGGCTGGGTCCGGCTTGATTCTGGGGTGTGCGCTCTACGTTGCTGCGGTGCGCGACAGCACTAATACTACGACTATTATGCAAGACGAGGATGGGATCCAGGTTGAGGACAGGGTTCCGGCATTATTAGGGCCTGGACTGGGCGTCGATGAAGCGGGCAAGGATGTCGAGGAGGGTCGCGGGCTGCTGCGCGATGGCGAGGCTTCTCGATAGAAAGCTGATACGTACGTAGTCGATCAATGAAAAGAATGCGGGGTTGGAAGACTGGTCACTGGAGTCTGGAGATGTTACTCCATAGTCCAGTTCGCAGATCCACATTTGGTGGGTTAGCTTGTTGTGTTGTGTCCATATGTCATTGCTTTTAGAACGAGACTACGTATATAGAGCAAATAAAAAGAAGCAACTTGGAAAGAAGAAGAAGAAGTGAAAGATAAAATGGAATTCTGCTAGGAAAAAAAGAATGGTAATATGCTGTTGTGTGGCCTCTGCTATGTATCAAACAGGCAGCATTTCTCATGTATAAGAACTACCGGCTACACCGGCCGACAGAGGTCCGTTGCATATGCAACAGTAAATAATAATCACGAAGATTATCATTGAACCAGGCAAAGAAGGTGACCCACAAGCACAATCTGCACACGGAGCATATCCGGAATTTGGCATTGATTGCCTGATCGGGGCACACAGAGTCATAAGCCCTAATAATTATACCGCCCCTTTTGCCTAAGAAGCCGAGTAAGTCATTCCATCAAAGTCGAGGATTAAAATATACCCAAGAAAACAAGAGGTTGAGATGTTTTTTTTTTTTTTTCTAAAAAAAAAAGGACATTGCCCGAACAGGGGCTCGACTGCGCATGAGTTAACTACTTGCTCGGCACCCTCGTTCAAAGGGAACTTACCCCTGGACTTTGACAAACCTGCTTATGTAAAAGTCTCACAATCTACCAACTGTTCTCCCCGGCGGGACCAATTTGAACCTAATAAGTGGTACATGTTCATTGATTCTGGCATCTACAGCTTTTACGTAGTCTTAAGCACAGTCAGGAAGATCGGAAAACAACAAAAATTTTGATTTGCACCATACAATTGCGCTAGCGGGAAACTCTCGTCCGGCCACTGTAGTCAGAAAACACACGCTAAATCTGAAAGAGACAAGCTCGGCCCATCTTCTACCAGATAACCAATTAGAACTGCTATACTAAGACCCACAGATCGACTCTAACGTCATAGTGCAGGCTGTCCTCGCCGACAAGTCCCGATGGTGGCGTCCCACAGGTTGATGTCTGATTGGCGCGTGCCTCTCGTGGTTGCAGCAATCAGAACGCCCCCTGGTAACCGACAGCCAATGGGGATGTTTACATAGGCCCCACTGCTCCGAGGTAGTTCTCCATGAACGTCGTATCTATGGGGACTTTTGACTTATTTTGGGGCATATATATTCAATGGGTGCCCTTACTCCATATTCCATTCTGGTTGCCCCATAGAGTAGACGTGTTTGCATGACTTGTGGCAGATTGGCTTGCTTGTCACTGTCCTTGTCCATATACTAAAAACTTTCTATACAACTGTATACCTATACTACTCGACACTCTATACTATACCTATATACAGCCTCACTTCGTCCACCAAAATGCGCCATTTCGACACCTGGATCCTCCGCGATCCCTACTCCATCTTCCACTACTACTCGACCGGACGCGTCTGGCAAGAATCCGTCCGCGACATGATCCAACAACGCCAGATCTGCGCGCCTCAAGTTTCTTCTTCGCCGTCGTCGTCATCTCGCCGCGACGACCTCCTAACCCAAAAGTCCATATCTGCGCAACCCAACAGCAATTTCCTGCAGCGATTACCGCCGGAGATTCGACTGATGATTTATGAATATGTGTTTGGCGACGAGGCCGTGCATCTAGTCCAGCTCAAGGGCAAGATCCGCCATGTGCGCTGCCAGAACCCTTCTGCGTCGATTGCGAGTCACCGGGCTTGCTGTCCTGAAACACTTGCACGATGGCGCCCAACAAGTAATCAGACAGATAGCAGCAACAGCAGTCAAGCCGACAACAGCATGCTATACCCACACACTCACTCCGCCTTACCAACCAACCTGAGCACCTCCTCGCTCTCCCTCCTCCGCACCTGCCGCGCCATCTACCTCGAAGCCGCCAGCATCCCCTACACCGACTTGGTCTACGACGTCGACGACCTGCACACCTTCATCGCCTTTTCGCACGCCATCTCACCAACCCATTTACGCTACATCAAACGCCTCACCGTCCAATGGACTCCCATCTGGCAACCCATGGCCGGCGAAGCCCAACACACCTCAATATACGCCTACACACACAACGACCATCTCTGGAAACTCTTCTGGACACGTGTGCAAGCCATGACCGGTCTCGAAGAGCTGCGCATTTCGTTGGATCTGGGCCGGTTCATGATGGGCCACAATACGACGTCCAACGGCAGCAAGAAAATCAGTCTGGTGACTAGCGAACCATGGGTTACGCCGTTGTTGGCGGTGCGTGGACTGAAGAAGTTTGATTTGTGTGTTACGGCGAAATGTGTGGCGTCGCAGCACACGAGTGAGCTGGTCAAGGAGATTGGGAGGGATGCGAAGGTGTTGTGCGATTATTTGAGGGAGGTGATGTGTGCGCCGCGCGAGGCGGAGCAGGTTGTGGCGTGTTCGATGGAGAGTGGCTCTAAGGGTCAGCATTGGAGGCCGTTGATGATTACGGCGGCGTGATTTGAAAAGTTTTTATCTGTTTTTGTTTACAGGTTGATACCCATATTGGCATTATGAGTGACGAGTTACGAGTGCATAGACATGATATACTACATCATATAGATCAATTGCATATACCAGTTGACGATTTGAAAGAGAGAAAAAAAGAAGTAAACTGGAGTAGAGTTATTAAATACTTCATTATGCCATGATCGATCAATTTGCCCCGTCATGTCGAATAGTAGTGTCTGTGTCTGACGATTCCTTCTAAAAATGCCTTTCCCAAGTTATGTATGCCCTAAAAAAACAATTCGAAGTGAAGCAAAAAACGAAACAAAATGGATCAAAGTAGAAATTATGTGCTGGTTTTTATCAATCAATTAGTACGTCTCTCCACGCAACATACTGGGTCGACGTCGTTCGTCGCCGCTTTCGAGAAATGATGCGCCGTCTCGATCGTCGTCGCTGGCAATGGGAGACGTTGGGCCGCTCATCAATTGGTGAGAGCGAGTGCGAGTCATCTATTCAGTTAGCAAGGTACTTGAAAAAAAAAAAAAATAAGAAAGGTAACTCACCCATGAACGAACTCCCCCAATGAGACCCAAGCTGTAGCCCGTGGCAAAGTCTTCATGACGCCCTGCCGGCCCTGGGCTTTCCGGACGACCCGGAAACTGAATCTTGGAGATACTAGACCGCGGACTGTGTACGTCGACGCCGTTCTTGGTGCTGCGCGCGGGACTGTTGGACCGGCTATTACCCCAAAACTGGCGGAACTCGCGCGTCAATTCCTGTCCGGTATTGTTCCAGTTGCTGCGGATGCTCTCGCGGAGCTCGTTGACATGGCGTTTGATTTCTAGTTCGTTCTTTTTTAGCCATGACACGTTGAGTTCTTGTCGGGATGCTCCTCGTTTGAATTGGCGGGCGATGTATTTGTCGTAATCCCGGACAACCCTATGCATGTGAGTATCTAGCAGCACGGCGACCAAAAGAAAACATACTTTGTGATAATACCCGTAGTACTAACCCCCTCCGTACGCTGCGTGACAAGAAACTTGCCCTGCTCCTTGATCGGTGCATAAATGTCATCACCCTCAGCCGCCTGGTACGGCAGATCATCGTGCGCGACATAGTCAATCTTGTGCTCGGCGAGAAACTCCGGCGTCACAATCCATGGACAGTCCGGGATCACCTCGTCGACCCATTTGCAGTGTCGCACTGTCTCGGCGCGCTCGGCGCCAGACAGCACCGTCAGGCCCTTGCGCTGGTGCGTTTCCTCGTCTCCGGTGACGCCGACGATCAGGTACACTTCGGGGAAAGCTTTCTTGGCCTGCTCGAGCTGTCGCATATGGCTGCATTTACAAAATTTTCATTAGATTCTGTAAAGTACTTTTCAAAGAAGTTAAAACTCACCCCAGATGAAACAGGTCAAAAACCCCATCAGCGTACACCCGCACGGGCCGTCCGGTCGGCGGCGGATTGGTGTGATAGCCCACAGGGTCTTGCAATCCAGCACGCAGCGTAGTCTGCAAAAAGTCTTCACTCTTGCTGCTCGCCTTCCGCTTCGACGACCGGGTCTCTATATCCGCGCTGGCCTCGGTGGTTTCCGAGGGCTCGCCGGGATCTTCCTTCATATCCTCGACGGCGGGGACACCGTTGTGCGTAGCGTTCGAGTCTGTGATATCTTCGCCGGTTCTCGCTCGTTTTGATGATGGAGGTGTCGATTGCTGCTGCTGCTGCTGATGATGTTGTTGTTGTTGATGGGTTTTGTTTTTGAGGAGTAGCTCGCTGGCCGACGCCGACTCGTCGCCTTCTTCGCCCGACGCGTCGCGCGACGATGGCTGCAGCAGGTCGGTTGTCGATGACTTGGGGATGTTGTGCTCAGCGTTCAAGTGCGAGGAGCTGCGCTTGCGCTTGCCAGCAGCAGCACTCGCTGATGATGGCGAAGACATTTCGGGGAGAGAGTCGAGTCTTGGGGTTGGCTATTCGGCAAGCCCGACGAAGATAAGCAGGGCTCTCGAGAAAAAGAGGCGAAGAAAAAAAAGAAAAGGGAAATTCAGGCCTGCAGTCAGAATGCGGCGTTCATGAGAAACAGGCCAATGGTCAATTGATAAAGAAGCGCAAATGCAGCTGATTGTGCCGGGCAAAAGGGGGTCTCTGGGATGACAACTGTTAACGTTGAACAATTAAGCAACTGCGGACCGGAGCAGGTAATACGGCAATACTAATACGTAGTAATAATTAGTTTGCACGGGACCAGGGGCTAGGCGAGCAGCGGACCGGCGACCCGCGACGGCCGGAGCCTGGTTTCGTGTTGATTTACGCGGGTTTTGGATTCTTATTTATTATTACGTTGGCCATTATAACAGGATTGATTAATTGCAATTGTTGTGTTCTGTTTAACACTGTCCATTGGGCAATTGCGTGTGGTGTGTGTGTTTCTTGGCAAGTTTTCTTCTATGGAAAATTCATCGCTCCGGACTAATCACGTCATAGCTTGGCTTCAAATGTTCCAACTGCATACACAGAACTTTAAGAAATCGAACAGTAGTATAATGTCACCAGTCGGGGTTCATTGTCTAGCCATAAAACACGCTCAGCCTACTAACAAGGCTCGAATTCCACGCGGTAACGAGTAACCACATCTGGAGAATAACAGGAGTCCAGTCGCGTCTATAGAAAGCCGCACATCGCAGGCAAAAGTTGAAAAAGAAAGTAAACCAGGAATGAAACAGAGTAAAAAACGAGTAACCAGGTGAAGAAAAGAAAATACGATTCATCCAAATGAAAAGGAAAAAAAAAAAATATCATGTCAATGTGCAAAGCTTATAACAAATATTGCCCAATTACGCCATAATGTGTGCAGAAAAGAACTTTCTGCTTGCCCTTTGCCCTGGCCCTGGCCCTGGCCCATAACCATAAATGGTGTCTGCATGACTGCCGCGGTGAAATGAAAAGGTTTGTCGTTCATAGACACATGACACATGACACACAACACTGACAAGGTAGACATGACAGTCAAGCCGAAGATCAAGAAACGAGAATATCAGAGGAAAAGTAGGGGGGAATTGTATAGAGAGAGAAAGAAAGAACACCCATCACAGAATCAAGAGTGCCGAAAGTAGACACGATCCTAATAGTAGTGGGCTTATGTCAAAGGAAAGCGAATTACTGGGCCCGACCTTTCATCGTCATCGTCATCATCGTCGTAGTCTCGGCTTCGTGGGTATGCATGTAGACAGACACCTTGGGGTTCGGCAAAAAATGGGGAAATAAAATATGGATGGCATGGTCATGGCTATCTAGGACTTTTTCGACTTGTCGGCGCTGGATTCGTTCTCTTCGCTGCCCTTGCCTGACGACGGCTCCGTGGCAATCGAAGACGGCGAAGCCGACACATGCGTGGCTTCTTTATCGTCATTCTGAAGTTGAGGTGTGCGTAAGCTGAGGCCCAGGAGTGTCTTCACGGTAGCCCCTATGGGCTTCATCGACGGAGTCAGTAGTGCTAGCTCCTACCTGATTTCCGGTTTCTTTGTCTTCCTCGGTAGGGTCGAAGAGATCATCATCGTCTTGATCCGCGTGCACTTCAGTCCCGTCCCCCAGCAGAATGATCCGCCCTTGACGGAGCCCAAATCCCCTGTTCGCCGGGTTGCCTGAGTCTAGGTCATAGTCGTCCGCTCCGTCATCGAACTGATGGCGAACTCCCGGGCCTCGGAATTCAGCTGAATCCCTCCAGTCAGCAGTGTCCGAGGGGTTCTTTAGGGCCGTCTTCACACTTGCCATATTCGGGAGGAGCAACAGGTCCGTCGCCGTTTGCAACTCGCTCTGCGATGGTGTTGTACCATTGTTCCTTTGTCTTTCCGTGCAAGAGACCGATGATCTCCATGGTCATGTTGTCACATCCGACTCCTCCAGTTTCACTATTGGATGCCAAGCAGTTGTCCATCATGTTCTCACAGATACGGCTCAATTCCTGCTTGGCAGCAATGCCCCTTCGAACAAACTCTACAACGGCCTGAGAAGACTGGCAGTCCCAGATACCTGAGTAATGTTAGTCATGACCAAGTTATGAACCACGTAAATTGCCTACCATCACAAGCGATCACGAGAAACTCGTCGTCCTCGGTAATTTCGTGCGTTGTCACGTCGGGGTATGCCGTGACTATTTGTTGTTCCGGTGCCAGGTCGGCGCTCTTCTTGAATTCGAAGTCGCCAATGGCACGCGATAAGGCGAGGTTGCCGTTCACTCGTCCAAAGTCTACAAAACCTCCGGCCGCGCTGATACGCGCTTTCTCGCCTGAACTGCTGTCAGACAATGCATATACCACTCGATTAGGGGCAAGTCGTACCTTCGTTTTGAGGCTTGTGGTCAAATGACAATGGCTTTGCGCGCCCTTTAACCCCGAGAACAGACCTCGAGTCTCCGGCATTGGCCTAGATACGTTCCGTTTAGTCTTCTTCCTTTGATCATGAACAGTCCGAAGTTAAACTCACCACCCAGATCTTATCGCGGGAGATCACTCCGACAGATGCCGTACATCCGGAGACTTCCTCTTCATATTTCGGATCTACTCAGTCCAGTAGTCAGCGATGATCGGTACGTATTCCTGAGAAGACATTTCACACACCCTCCAGAATGGCGCGGTCGGTGGCCAAAAACCCATCTTTCAGGGCCTGCTCGATATCTCCCTTTTCAAACGCCGCCTGTTTCGCGACAATTTTGTGCACATTCTCCCCAGCGAAGAGGGCAACCTTGTCGCCGCCGTGTCCGTCGTATACACCGAAGAAAGACAGCCGCTTTTCGGGGGCGGTGGGTTCGTTGGTCTTGCTCAGGTACTTGGCTTGTAGATCCAGGACGGCGGCGTGTGCGTCTTCCATACTAATCCGCCAGCCCTGCATCGCCGAAACTCCCCACAATACGCAATCATCTTGGCCATCCGCAGACGTCTATGAAGGGAGAAAAATCAGTTAGCACAGCCTTATCAAACCCGGGTTTTTGCACGTCGCCAGGCAGAAATTTTGAAGGCAGAAGAATAAAAGAACATCGTATTTGAAAACATGAAGAGATACTGCTTGTCTCCGCATAATCTCTTGGTGTTGAGACGAAGAGCGCTTTGTTCAAGCATTTTGCCCCGCACCAGTCAATAAACGAGGCCTAGCCGAGTATGCGACCCCAAAACGCGGTCCTGGCGACAAGGGCTCGAGAAACAAAACATAGCCATGACGTTATCCTTTGTAGAAAAGGAATAAAAACAACAAAAGATAAAAAGATATTGCAACTGTGTGACGGGGAGAAAAAAACCTCTTACCTTCTCTGTAACCGGCTCTGATAAGGTCTGACCCATGATTACCCGCGGGCCTGGATGGGACAATTGATCTGTTTATAAGGGCTGCTTCACTCAATCATACAACACTTCTCAACAAAATATAGAAGCCGGCTGACTCGGACAGACCAGGAGACGGGGGTTGGGTGATGAGTCGGAGCGAAAGGGTGAGGTGGGAGAGAGGAGCGTTGTGGTGGTGGTGGTGGTGGTAGTGGTCCAACGGTGTTGACTGAGCAGAGAGCAGCAGCAGGGCCTTTTGGAGGGGGATATTCAGCAACTGTGCTAGCGCCAAAATCGGAGGGATGTGGGGGGGGGGGGGGGGGGGGGGGGGGGGTGGTTTTTTTTTAGGTTGTGTTATAGTATGAGCAACAGGG